>JAADYC010000587.1:0-16895 GCA_023338135.1 Phytopythium kandeliae | reverse complement strand
GGAGTTCATCATCGACTCGCCGACGCTGACGAGCCGCAAGTGGTGGCCCGGTGGTCTCGGCAAGACCGCGAACCACGCGATCGTCCATGCTCGACTGTTCCTCGACGGCAAAGATGTCGGCGTGCAGGCGTTCCTGGTGCAGCTGCGGTCGCTGGAGAACCACATGCCGCTGCCGGGGATCGAGGTCGGTGATATCGGCCCGAAGGTCGGCTTCCAGCCGATTGACAACGGCTACTGTGCGTTCCACAACGTCCGCATCCCGCGTGAGAACATGATGATGCGGTATGCCAAGGTGTTGCCGGACGGCACGTTCGTGAAGCCGAAGAGTGACAAGCTCGTGTACCTGACGATGGTGCTGATCCGGTCGCACTTGGTGCTCACGTTCGGCCAGGTCATGGGTCAGGCGGCCACAATCACCACTCGCTTCAGCGCTGCTCGTGTCCAAGGTCGCACGCCGGACAACAAGGGCGAGTTCCAAGTGCTGGACTACCAGAACCAACAGAACATGCTCTTCCCGTACATCTCGGTCTCCTATGCCGCGACGTTCGCCGGCCGCGGCATGGTCGCGCTGCACGACGAGGCACTCGCGATCGTCACGAGCGGCAAGAGCTCGTTCGGCGCCAAGTTGGCCGAGCTGCACGCCACGTGCTCGGGCCTCAAGGCCTGGCTCGCCAACCACGTGAGCGACGGCATTGAGAACTGCCGGCGGCTCTGCGGCGGCCATGGCTTCACGAGCTCGAGCAACTTGGGCCACCTGTTCGCCGAAACGGTCGGCGCGTGCACGTACGAGGGCACGTTCGACGTGCTCATCCAGCAGCACGCGCGCTACTTGCTCAAGACGTTCGTGTCGCTGCCGTTTAAGACGGACGTGTCGAGCACGGAGGTGCCGTCGTCCACGACTTTCCTGGCCGACGCCAAGGCGTACGCCAACCCGCGGCTGCGCTGCAGCGCCGTCAAGCCCGGAGACTTCGCTGACTTCTCGCTGCTGCTCGAAGCCTTCCGCGTCCGCGCCGCGCGCATCATCATGGCGCTCGCCAAGAAGATGCAGGCCACCAACAACGACGGCAACGCGTGCATGGTGCTCATGACGCGCGCGTCGACGGCGCACGCCGAGCTGCTGCTGCTCGAGGCTTTCGTCAAGGGCGTGGATCAGATCCCGCGCGGCACCGAGCGCGAGGCTGTGGCCAACCTCTGCGCGCTCTTCGGCGCGTGGATGATCGTCAAGTCGCTCGGCGACTTCCGCGAGCACAACTACGTCTCTTCCGAGCAGGCGGAGCTCGCGCGCGAGCAGATCGTGGCGCTGCTGCCGGTCGTGCGCAAGAACGCGGTGCTGCTCACGGACGCGTGGGACTTCACGGACTTTGAGCTGAACTCGACGATCGGGCGGTACGACGGCGACGTGTACCGTGCGTTGGTGAAGCGCGCGGCGGACGAGCCGCTGAACAAGTCGCAGGTTCCGGAGTGCTACGAGCAGTACCTCAAGCCGCTCATCCAGTCGGGACTCTGATTGAGTGGGTAGCTGCCGAGTTGGCTAGTGTATAGCGACTGACCGATGGTTGTCAGCGCCAATGGAACCGAGTGTGCCGTGGTTGACTGGAGACGAGTGAATGAGCGAGTAGGCGCGTGCAGCGACGATTGACATCCATCCAACGGCTGCATGCTCCCCGATACTATACACATGCGAGACCCACCGCGAGTGGAGTCGGCCCGTAGCGAGGTGGGTCGAGATACGGGAGAGGACCTGGCGCGCAGCATGCGACGCTTGCCCGCCTGCAAGGCACCGAGCGCTTGCCTCACGCGCTGTGGGGAGGACTCGGGTAGCCGATCAACGACTTGTGGAACTCGATCACGCCCTGCCAAGCCAACAGGCGCCAAGTGCATCTGTCAGTTCGCGTAAAGCGACTGGGTCGTGCCGGCTGCTCACCTGCACGCTCAGGTCCAGCGCGCGTGTGGTCATGTCCTCGTCCATCTCGACCTGGATGCCGATGCTCCGGGTCGTCACAGCTGCACGCCGCCAGCGTTCCACACGGACCGAGTCAGTCGCGAGCGTGCGGCATTGGCTCTCCTGCGCGTTCGCGCACGCACCGGCGCACGTGCACGCCTTCTTGGCCAGTCCGCAGCGGCTGCACTTAAAGTTCGACGGCACCAGCGGACACACGTGGCCCTTCTTCGGCTCTCCGCACTACGCGTCAACGAGGTACACGCGTGCATTCATTGAGCGTCTCTGTCCTCCCGCCCACGCGCGACGAGCGGCCGCACCGCCAACCTACCTTGGAGCAGCGGTAGTTGCCACGGTTCCGGTTCTTTGTCGTCAGGTCCGACATGTCGAAGACCGCGTCGTCAGGCACCACAGGCGGCTCGCTCAGCGGCTGGCCGTCCTGCAGCTGCGCCATGAAGCTCTGCGGCTCCTCGCCGTTCGCCACCAGCGGCATCGGCTGCAGTCCGAACTCCATCATCTCGTTCACTGCGCGGTCGGCCGCCCGGGCGGTCGGGAGCGCGTCAGCAGGTACGCGCAGAGGAAGCGGAGGAGGAAGCGGCGGCGGCGGAAAGGTCCGCGCTCCGAGCGCAGAGCGAGGAGGCGCGACGTACTCGTGGCCGCGTCCATCTGCATGTTCCCGGCGTCCATGGCGCTCCTCGAGAGTTCGACCAGCTTCCTCACCGGTCGCTCCGGTTCTGAGTTGCCGCAAGGCGGCTGCAGGCGATCCCGAACTTAATTCTTCTCGTCCCGTATTCCATGTTTTCGCTCGGGATCACAGCTCCGAATGAACTTTTCAACAAGGGACGATCGTGCCTGCCGCTTCGCGCCGCCGCCTTCGCATCGGGCAGCGCCATAGCGTAGGAACCAACGGCGCGCATGGCGTTCAACTTTGGCGCGGCCGCGCCGGCCGCGGGCTCCGCCGGCGCCGGCGCCGCTGCCTCGGGCTTCTCCTTCGGCTCGTCAGCGTCGACGGCTTCCAGCAGTGGTTTCTCCTTCGGTGGCGCGAGCTCTGCGGCTCCCGCGGCTTCGACTGCAGCGGCGCCGACCGGCGGCTTCTCCTTCGGTTCGACGCCTGCTGCGACGCCCGCCGCGACGCCCGCCCCGGCCGCTAGCTCTTCCGGGGGCTTCTCCTTCGGTGCCGCGGCTTCCACCCCGAGCGAGGCGAAGCCCGCGGCCGGGGGCTTCTCCTTCGGCGCCAAGCCCTCGACTGCGGCGACGACCGCGCCGGCGTCGACGAGCTTTTCCTTTGGCGCAGCGACGACACCGACGCCTGCCGCTGATGCCAAGACGAGCACGACTAGCTTCTCTTTTGGTAGCAAGCCTACCTCAGGGACCGCCGACGCTTCCGGCAGCAGCAGTGGCGTCGGCGGCGGCTCGGCGTTCTCGTTCGGCGGCGCCAAGTCACCCAAGACGAGCACGGCAAGCGAGAACAAGGCCGGCGCAACGACCACAGGGTTCAGCTTCGGCGCGACTTCGACCTCAAACGCCGCGCCGGCCGAGCCCAAGACCTCTTCTACGACTTCGGAGACCAAGGCGACGTCCAGCTTCTCCTTTGGCGCTTCGTCCTCCGCGACACCATCTGCGGCGGCGGCTTCCACGTCCACGTCCACGTCCACCTCGGCGTCTGGCGCTGCCGCTCCGACCGGCGGCTTTTCCTTTGGCGCCAAGTCGACGACTGGAGACGAAAGCAAGAGTAGTGGCGCGGGAGCCACGCCGTCCTTTGGCTTTGGCACCTCGACGACTAGCAGCGGCAGCACCACTGGGACTGCCACGAGCTCGTCGACGACCGCTGCCAGCTCCTCGGCATCGACTCAGTCTCTATCGGCCAGTGCATCTACAACACCGTCCGCTCTCACTGCTGCGCCAACTCCGACCGAGAAGCCGCCGGCCGAGTACATGGGCAAGACCATTGAGGTAAGTGTGGCACCGCGATGGATTGCGTGGCAGTTCGCTAAACGTGTTGTGCTGTGTTTGTATGCCCGCAGGAAATCATCAATATGTGGAGCGAGCAGCTCGAGCGCAACGCCGACACGTTCACAACCGAGGCTGTGAAAGGTACGAGAGCTCGCTCGATGGTGACGGTGCCAAGGAGATCGGTGCATGACCTTGACGCTGCGTTTGGTTTAGTGAGCGCATGGGACAGCGAGCTCATGGACAGTCAGAAGAAGCTCGGAGACATCGCAAGCGACGTGCGGCGCATCCAAGTCGCGCAGAACGAGCTGGACTCGAACCTGGACACCATCTTTGCCTACCAAATGGAGCTCAAGTCGACGCTGGAGGTGCGCTCGGATATTCACCCGCTATGGTGGAGAATTGAGAGAAACACGTGGTTCTGAACTGACGCGGCACGCTACTGGTGTACAGCAACTGGAGAAGAGCGTGGACAAAATGTACGAGGCGCAGGACCAGATGCCGGTGGCCGCCGACATTGAGCGCGAGCAAACGCTGCAGCTGTCGGTAGACGTGGACGACCAGCTGAACGCCATGACAACGACGCTCAAGGAGACGGTGGACAAGCTCAACAAGGCGCAGGAGGACGCGACGGACGAGAGTAACCCGGTCGTGCAGATCATGAAGGTGCTCAACGTGCACCACAACTCGCTGCAGTGGATCGAGACCAACGCCGGCCGCATCAACTCGGAGATTGCGCAGCTGTCGCGTAAGCTCCACGAGTAGCGAGCGCTCCGGCTCCGGCGACGCGGTGGACGCGCGAAGCTCTGGACGGCGAGCTCCTTACCCTTCACAATACACTCGATGGCATCTCCATTGCAACGTGCTATGAAGCTTGGCAAGCTCTCTCTGTTCATACTGCCAGTCTTGCGGACGACTCCGCGACGGCCCGCCTGGCATTCCATCGTGCCGGTGGCGCCGCTCCATTGCCGGTCCGGATCTCTGCGGCTCTCGCGCCTGTACTCCCTTGCTCGGGAGTGATCTGGTGGTTGATTGGTGGTGCTAATAGTTGAAAGTACTCGCGTCTCTATCAGTGGCGTGCGAGTTGTGGACGTGCCGATACGGCAGCGTGGGTACGGGGGGACGAATCGCCCGAGCGACCAGTCAGTGCATCGCCCTGGGCGACGACATGGTGCGCGGCAGCGTCATGGGCGACAGCGACAGGTGGTCCGAGATGGCGAGCGGCGACGCTGCGATGCCTGAAGGCCGCGCTGAGAACGACGGTTTCTCAACAATCCCGTGCTGCACGAGGCCCATGAGGGCCGACGACGCCAGCGAGTCGCGCGACTTGGCCGACTGCCGGCCGGCGTCGTGGTCCGACTGCCGGTTGAGCAGTTCGATGAGCTTCGCGCGCGCTTCGGCGTCCGTCATCCGCGGCAGCGGTGGAGGTGGTGCCCGGTGCGACGGTGGCGGCGGATCTCTTGCTGCAGATGGAGCTTGAGCCGGGTGCATGGACGACACGGAGATCTGTCGCGACCGGCGGCTTGAAGAGGCCGACGGCCGGGCTTGCAACGATGGTCGCGCATGGGAAGATGCTCGGACACGCGACGACTGCCGGGAGCGCGACGATGACCGCGTGTACGCCGACGGCTGCGCATACGCCGACGGCCGCGCATGTGAGGCAAGCGACTGCCGAGGCGAGACGGACAGGAAGGCCGACTTGCGTGCGGGCATCGGACTCATCATCAAGTTCTCGCTCGGCCCAGGCGTCTGCAGCGCCGATAGCGACGGTGTATAGGACGCCGCCGACATGGCCGACTCGGCACGCGTCCTCCGGATCTCCTCGGCGGCTTGGCCCGTCGTGCTCGTGCTCACGCGGCTCGCATGGTGGCTGGGCGACGGCGGCTGCGGCGGGAGAATGACGATTGGGATGTCGATCTTGATGGGCGTCATCGTCTTGGCGAACTCGCACTCGAGCGAGATCCGGTACGAGCAGCTGAGGAACGAGCCGTTGGTCGTCGGGAAGCGGATCTTCATGGCCATCGGCAGGTGCAGCGTGCGCTCAAGCAGGTCGCCCGCGGTTGGACCCTGGTACTTGAGCTGCATGATGGGCCGCGACGCGATGCGGTCCCCGCCTTGCGGATGCTGCAGCGTCACGTCCTGGTACAGTCTGCACTTGACGGAGCGCACGTCGACCGCCGACGTGTGGTTGTTCACGAAGCACTCGATCTGCGCGTTCTCGCCCAGCCGGAACGTGTCGCGCGCCATGGAGATGGCGACGTGGCACGTGCCGCGGTCCATCATGCGCATCCAGCGCAGGCGCTTGGACACCGTGCGCTCCACGGCGCGGAACTTGACGGCCTGGCTGGATCGCTCGCGGAGGACGAGGTCCTGCACCGCCTCCAGGTCCGAGACGAACCGCCCGTGCACCTTGACGGTCGCCTTGAGTGTGTACTTGATGGTCGCGTGGAGCCCCTTGAAGCCCGGGCCGCTCTCGAGCGAGTGCGCGTCGAGTACGCCAGGCAAGTCGGCGGGCAGCTGGAAGCGGAACGAGTGCGAGTACCGCCCGGGGTCGCACGGATTCGGCAGCGTCGCCGTCAGGATCTGTCCACGAGAACGAGCGAACGAGCGAGCGGGTGCGCCGTGCGTGAGCGGCCGCGACCAGAGGAAGGAGGGAAGCAGCCGTGCTCTCCTAGTAAGCTCTGCGCATTGCGACGATTGTGCATACCTGCTCGCGGAGGAACTCCTGGTAGCGCGAGTGGTGGTCGTGCCGCTCTCGCCACTGCGCGATTTCCTCGCCGTACAGCGTGAACACGAGCGCTGCGGCCACAAGAGCAGTTCGCGCGGCGTCAGCGCCTCCTCTGCGCGGCGCCATCAACCTGCCGGAACGCGTGCGGCCGGCTGCGTACCGTTGCAGTGCATGGTCTCGGTCACGACGACTGTGAGGGTGCCCGAGAGCGTGTCGCCGGCGCGGTACTCGCTCCGGTCGAGGGAGATGAAGACCTCTCCGCGCACGCCGATCTCGCCGGCGAACAGGTCGATGGACGGCGCCATCGTGCTGCGCGTCAAGGCGTCCATGCTGCCGCTCCTTCTCGCTCTCGTGCGCCGCTCTCCGCTCTCCGGCGGCGGCGCGCAGCACCGAGGCGAGGCGAGGCGAGCGCGCGCGACGCGACTATCCAGTCAGTCACTCGGTCCGAGGCGAGCGGGCGAGCCGCGGAGTGTCTGCGCGGCCTCAACAGTTCAGTCCGCCGCCGCCTTCCGCCCTCCTGCGCGGACTTTCACTGCTACGCGCGGCCCGGTCCGCCTGAGCGCACAGAAAGGCAAGTGCGGCGACGCGCGTCTTTCTCTCTCGCCCGCCCGCCCGCCCGCCCGCCCACACTCTCGGCAGCCGAGGGCGAGGATGCCCGGGAAGCGATGGGCACGCCTCCCTCGCGCGGCGGCCGCTCACCCGCTGGGCTGCGCCTCGCCGGTGGACGACGCCGAGGGGCCGGCCGCAAAGCTTGAAGACCGACGTAACGCCGCGGGCGTGGGCCTCGGGGCGGCGCCGCCAGCGGCTCCGCAGGCGACGAGCCGACACCGCGCGCGGAGTGTCCCACGAGCGCTAATGCGGAGCCTGAGCGCCGCGGGAAGGCGTAATGGCACGCGGCCAATTTCTCTGCGTGCCGACATCGGCTGCGCGCCGCTGTGGGTGCGTTCCATCCGGCGGAGGCTCGGCGAGGAGACGACGGGCGTCGAGGAGCTCCTGTGGCGACGACCGAGGCGCTTCGGCTAGGTTTATGCGTTCAGCGCGGCGGAGGCTGGCGGCTCCTCGGGCAAATTCAAGGCGAACTTGACCGAGGATAGCAGGCTGGTTAGTAATTGAGCACAGTTGGACGCCGCGCGCCGCCCGTTCCACACGCTGGAGACTGTGGCCGCGCCGCAATCGCTCCGCTCGAGCGACCACGCAAGCCATTTCCTACGCAGTCTTCGCAATAGCCTTGCATACCTCATATCGAATGATTCCGTTTCCCCTCTGTATTGATACAAGTGCGCCTGCAAGAACGAATGACCTCGTGTTCTTGCTGAAGCGACAGTGCTCTCAAGAACGAGGGTCGACTGTGAAGGACTGGAGCGCTGCCGCCAGAGCGGAGCTGGGACAACTTGTGGCGGCGGCGGCTCGATCACGGACGCGCGCTGCATTGCAGCCGGCACCGTGTCTCCAGCAAGGTCCGACGCGCACCGCCGAGGCGGCTCTTCATGGTGGCGACACCTCCGTCCGCTCTCGGCGGGTGGATGCAGCAACGAAGCGAGCTTCCTCCTTGAAGCCACGAACGAGCGCGAAACGCCCCAAGAGATTTCGCATCGCCGCCCGTCGCGGACCCAAGTTTTGGCACAGCCCGGCAGCGCGCTCGGCGCCGCGCAACATCTCGCCACGCCGCTCCACAGCATTGCTGCGCCGGCGAGACACGTCGCTGGCGTGTCAACTCGAGGCCTGAGGCGATCGGTCTGCTGTGGTGATGAGTGTACCCACCCCGTCAGTTAGCTTACGCGTCATGTGTTAGTTTTCGCGATCAATCGTGTAGTTTACCTCATCAATGCAAACAGCCAAACAGCAACTACCGAAATATTGCACTCAGCAACGAACATTCGGACTCACGCGTAACTTACCCATGACACGCATCAACCGCCGCATCATGCGCCGACCAACACACATGCAGCACGCTCGCCGTAGCGCTCGCAGTCCGCGTCAGTCCGCGACCTGCCGCCTCGCGCCAACCTCCCAGCACGTGTGCGCACGCGCGCGCTCTCTGCGGTCATGGACGCGTACGGAACATTCGAGGCGCGTCGCGTCGTCAACGCGTCTCCGCGCTCTCCGAGCCCTGCGGCGCGTGCCATTCCGCGCGCAATCGGCGCGGCGGGAGTCGTTCTGCTGGCAGTGGCCGCCTTCTCCGGCCAGCTCTTCGACCTCCACAGCGACGGGTCCGTTGTCGTCGAGACGCTCTCCGCCTCTGCGCCGCGCTTGGGTCTCAGCGACGCCGAGCGCGAGTTCTTCTCGGGCATTAGCCGCGACCGCATGAAGGAGTTTCTCCATGCCTATTCCAGGTGAGCGATCGCCTGCCGATCTGCCTCGTCCTCTCTCACTGCTCTTCACTGGGTGCTAACGGCACTGCCGGCGGACGCGCAACCGACAGCACGCCGCACGCCGCCGGGTCGCCGCAGGACTACGCGACCGTCGTATACACAGCGGACAAGCTCGCGTCCTTCGGCGTCGAGCACGAGATCACCGAGTACTACCCGCTGCTGTCGTTGCCGGTGCACCGACGTCTGGCGATCGTCGCTCCTGCGCACGCGCAGCGGGAGCTGAACCTGACGGAGGGCGGCGTCGCGGGCGACGCGTGCACGGCGAGCGACGCGGACGCGCTGCCGCCTTTCCTGGCGTACGCGAGCTCGGGCAACATGACGGCGCCAGTCGTGTACACCAACTACGGGACGCCGAGCGACTACGAGTGGCTGCGAGCCAACAACGTGAGCCTCGAGGGCAAGATCTCGCTCGTGCGCTACGGCGGCAACGACCGCGGCACCAAGACGCTCATCGCGCAGCAGCACGGCATGGTCGGCGTGCTCATCTACTCGGACCCGTTCGACGACGGCTACGTGCGCGGGCCCGTGTACCCCGACGGCCCGTGGCGACCGGAGGACTCATTCCAGCGCGGAGGCATCGACTTTCTGTCCGTCGCCGCCGGCGACCCGCTCACGCCGGGGTACCCGTCGACGCGCGACGCGGCGTACCAAGCGATCGAGACGTGCGACTCGATTCCGCACATCCCGGCGCTGCCGCTGTCGTACGGCCAAGCCAAGCACCTGTTCAACGCCATGGGCGGCCAGCGCGCGCCGGCGGCGTGGCAGGGCGGGCTGGTGACGCCGGATGACCGCGGGTACCGCGTCGGGGACGACGATGCGCTCGTCGTGAACCTCGACCTGGAGATGGACAACAGCATCGGCGCGGTCTGGAACGTGATGGCCACAATCCCCGGCCGCGAGCAGCCGGATGAACTCGTCGTGATCGGCAACCACCGCGACGCGTGGACGTGCGGCGGCATCGACCCGAACAGCGGCTCATCCGTCATGCTCGAGATGGCGCGCGTCTTCGGGCAGATGATGGCGCGGGGCTGGCGACCGCGCCGCACCATCGTCATGGGCTCGTGGGACGGAGAGGAGTACGCGCTGTTGGGCAGCACCGAGTGGGCCGAGGACCACGCGGAGGAGCTCAAGAAGCACGCCGTCGCGTACATCAATGTGGACGCATTCATGGGTCCGTACGTGTCGGCGGGTAGCGCTCCCTCCATCGCGCAGTTCCTGCAGGACACGGCCAAGGACGTGCCGGCCGGCCGCTTCTACGGCAATGAGACCGAGACGTCGCTGTATGAGCAGTGGAGCAAGCAGCAGCGCGAGCGCGTGGCCAAGGGGATGGATGTGACGCAAGGCACGCTCGCGCCAGACTATATGATCACCCAACTCGGGTCCGGCTCGGACTTCACTTCGTTCTACCAGTTCCTCGGCATCATCTCGGCCAGCCTCAGCTTCAGCGGGACACTCGATGGCGGCGGCTACGGGACGTACCACAGCACCATGGACAGCGTCATGTACACGGAGACGGAGGGAGACCCGCGCTACGCCATTCACGAGACGACGGCGCAGTGGTGGGGCCTCCTCACGATGCGCCTCGCCGAGCTCGACATCTTGCCGTTTGACTACTCGACGTACGCGCTCGTCATGCGGGAGCAGCTCGTGGGATACGAGGCGCAGCTAAACACGTCCGAGATCGACTTCTCGCGGCTCCACACGGCCATCGACACGTTCGCCGAGCGCGCGGACGACTTTCAAGGCAAGCTGCGCAAGTTCGCGGGTCCCGAGTCGATGGGCAGCTCCAAGACCGCGAAGCAGTGGAACGAGAAGATGATCCAGCTCGAGCGCTACTTCCTTTCCGACTTTGGGCTGCCGCACCGGTCGTGGTACAAGCACGTGGTGTTCGGTCCCGGCTTCTACGAAGGTTACAAGGCCGCCGCGTTCCCTGGGATTGCCGACGCGATCGTCTTCAAGGACCCAATGTCCGCGTTGCAATCGCATGTGGATGAAGTGGCTCGTGTCGTGGCTCGCGCCGCCGAGTTCATTGCGCAAGACTAGGACGCTGAGAGAGCGCCTTGAGAGCGAGCGAGCGAGAGAGAGAAAGAGAAAGAAAGAAAGCTTCGATGGCGCTCACGAACTAAAGAGCTCTAATGGTCACAGATCATTCAATGCCAGGCTTTCCGAAGCATTTTAAGATGGCAGCGCCGGTGGGTCGAATGGAAGTTCAGGACGCGCAACGCGTTGATTGCCGAGCGCCAATAGAAGTCATGACGCTTTCTTGAGGAAGAAGGGGTCGGCATCCAACGCGGTCGCTGCGACGGCTACGGCACAGGCGACCTGCTCACCCGCGACTTGAGCCTGTGGTAATACAACGACTGGCATCTTCACCTCGACGCTCGACGCCATCGCGAACTTGCACTGGATCACGAGCTCGTACTCCCAGTGCACAAAGCTCCCCGTCAGCGTCGTCGGGTTGACCGGCTGACGATTCTTCTTGGATATCAGCGGCAGCGACAGCACCAAGTCATGACGCTGTCCAGCACCTATACCGGGCATTTTAGCCTCGCAGACGCACTTGGTACCCTTGCAATCACTGGACTCTGGGCCGACGAGTGTCGTCAGGAGCTCGTTCAGCTTCACGAGAATGCAGGACACGTCGGCGCTCGTCTGATTGCTCACAGCTGCCTTCACACGCAACATGTCGCCGGCGACGCACGCGTCCTGGTCCATCGTGGCCGAGAGCTCGCACTCGCCCCTGGATACGAGCCCCATCGTGCGAATGGTCTTGGAGCTCTGTTCGCTCACTGATCGCACTGGCTGCGCGAGCGACGGAGGAACGATTGCAATTGGCCGTGAGCCCTCAAGGTCGGCGGAGAACCCTGTCGTGACAGCCAGCGTAGCCTTGAGAGAGTACGTGGTCGAAGCACTCAGACAGTCCATCAAGGTTGCTCGGCGCCGGGAGACAGCGAACGACGCCGGTAGCGTGTCGGGTAGCTGGTAGCTGAAGCCGAACATGTACTCGCCCGGCTCGTACGCTCCTTGGGTGCTCAGCACAATCTGCAGCACATCATACAGAGCACATCACGGTCGTACACCGTCAGCTTCCGACTCGCCTCATTATCTCCAAAGTCAGCGTGGCTACCGTTTCGTGAAGAAGGTCATTGGTGTGCTGGCGCTTGGTCGCGGAATCGCCCTGCTCTTCCCAATAGACCAGGCGCTCCGTGCCCTCCACCAGCAGCACAAGCTCTACAGCAAACATAGCGTCAGTGTTGGCGCAGAGTCAGCATCGTAGTGCGAATGGGGGGATGGCAGTCGAAGGGAACGACTGACCTTTGCATTCAACAGGCTTGGTCACGCGCAGCGCCACAAAGCCCTCGACGGCGTCCCCTGGGTTGTAGGCGTCGCGGGGTAGCAGCACCTCGAGTACGCCCTTGACGCCGACACCGAACACCTTGGACACCTTCCCCATGCCTGCTATCTGCGAGTTGAATCCGGAAGTGGCCAAATCCGCATCGGCGTGCGAGCTTGTCGATCAAGTGCGCGGAGGACACTGGCGAGCTGCGGCGACGACCTCATTCTCACTCATGCAAAGTTCTGCTCGACCATGCAACATTTGTTTTAACACTCTATTCGTTTACGAAGGCGCTAATGTAGCCACAAAATTGCTCTTCCTAAAAATACTTGAGCAGATCTCTCTTTCTTATCTTCATCAAATAATGCGTAGAATTGCATTGGGAAGGCCGAATCTGTTTTGTTTCTCGGACCAGTCTCATCGTGTGGCGAGCAAGCCGACTTCAATGGATCCACCAGCCTTGGCGTCGCCTAATGGAGCTATCATCCTGCCATGTCACTGCCCCGCGCGTATTGGACCCACGATAGATCTTTGGCTCGTTCTCAGCAGCACGCCAGCGCTCTGCTCGCACCAGACATGTGACCAACGGCTCCAGTATCGCAGAGAAGAACTGGTGGTATTGCGAGGCTAAACGGCAGGAGTTGCGGATGTCGAAGTGCGATCACGTCCGTATAGCCGGCTCGGTC
The DNA here is from genome assembly GCA_023338135.1 of Phytopythium kandeliae. Lineage (NCBI taxonomy): Eukaryota > Oomycota > Peronosporomycetes > Pythiales > Pythiaceae > Phytopythium > Phytopythium kandeliae. The sequence goes on along the minus strand of JAADYC010000587.1, from coordinate 3,883 downwards.
CGTCTTCAAGCTTGCTTGTCCGCATCGACTGCGAGTGGCTCTGCCAAAGGCTCGGCCGCTTCCTTTCCGGCGGCGAGGGCGGGCGGCGCACTCAGTACTTTGATGGGGAACTCGAGACGGACGCTGTGGCTCAGTGAGTACTTGCACTTGATGACGAAGCGGTAGTTCCAGTTCACAAACGCGCCGGTCGTAGTGGTCGCGTTGATGGGAAGCTGATCCGCCGAGGCCACGAGCGGGAGCGTCAACATTTGGGTCGACACGTCTCCGGCCTTGACGCCGAGGTAGTCGCGCCGGCAAACGACCTTCGACCCGGTGCGCGGCTTCCGGTTGGGCAGTGACACAGTCAGGTCTTCGTACAGACGGAGCGAGACGGCCTGCATGTCCTTGGGTGACTGATTCGTGATGCTGGACTGCACCGCCAGCGTCTCGCCCGCCGTGAACACGTCCGTCTCCAGCGTGCCCGAAATGTGGCACGTGCCCTTGGAGAAGAGCGCGAGCGTGCCGACTTTGCCCGTCACGGAGCTCTCGAGCCCGTGGCTGTCCGGCAACGTCGAGAGCGCCACGTCAAAGTCCAGCTTGGTCCCCACATCCTCCAGGAAGCGCCCGCCATTCACGCTCGTGGCCACCTTGACCGTGTATGTAGCAGACGCGATGATCGACTCGAGAGGGTATGCCGAGCGGTCGTGCAGCTCGAAGCTGGTCGGCGCGTCGTCAAGCAGCTGGAACTCGAACGGGAACGTGTACTCCCCGGGGGCGTACGACTTCTCCTCGGCGCACAGCACGAGCTGATCGATGCAATCACAAGCGTACAGGTTCGCACTCAGCCTCACACGTCGCACACTGGCAAGAGAGAGAGAGAGAGAGAAAGAGAGAGAGAGACAGAGGGCCGCACCTCCACCTCGAGGAACTTGTGCTTCTCGCTACCCGAGACATTCGTCCCGCCCACGAACTCGGTCCACACGATCGTCTCCTTGCCCGTGACGGTAGCCACGACCTCTATCGACCGAAAACGTGTCACAGTCACGCGCGCAATGCGCTCGAACGCGCTGCAAGTTACGATGGCGACGTACCGCTGCAGACAACGGGGGAGGTGACGCGCAGCGACGCGACCCCATGAACGATCTCGCCGGGAGAGAAGCTCGGCTTGGACAGCGCCACGCTCAGCGCGGCCTTGTCGGAGACGTGTCCTTCGGCCGTCGTCGCCATGGAGAACGCACGGGATGGTCGTCAAGAAGCGCGGTACAGGAATGGTCGGGGTACCCGACTTATCGAGGTTACTCACCCTGAACGGTCCCTAAGCCCTACTTGATTGAATGGACTACCACGTGGCATGGACTCAGATCTAGAGCACTCAAGATAGTTACCTACTCAACAAGACCTCTATGGCAACAAATAACCTACGCAAAAGTGGGGTACTAGGGGGTATGCGACTAGTGAGTTGCAAGAGTAGCTGAGGATTCTCATGCGTAACTTCTGCGAATACAGGTCACTATTGGTTCCTAAAGCGAGATGTCAATTTCATGCTGAGAATTTATGAGATTGTCAGACGAAACGACTGATCACAATGACTATTACCGTAAAATCGCTCGATAAACTCCAATCAAAACCTCAATATCTACATAGCGGACAAAATGGTATAAATGTTGAGGTAGCAGAGTCCAGTCAGCGCGATACAGAGAACTCCCTGCTTCGCTTTGTAGCTCTGCCTAAACCGCTCAGAACTCTGGGGTAGCACTATCTGTCTAAATTGGTCTATGGACATCTATGGAGCACCCCCCCCAGCAAACATGATTGCTCCACCTGTTTGTTTCCTGGTACCTGCCATTCTGCATAGTGGGTGTACCACACAACGCATGGGAAACACAGGAGTATTACCTGAAACTACGATAATTGGCAGCTGAACAAGCTGGGGAAAATCAACACGAAACTGACAGGGCCACTAATCGGAGGCTGTGGAGGGTGCACAAAAAAGCATAGCTAGCGCTAATCAAGGCCGTAGCAGCGACGACGATGACGGCATGGCAGGCTTCAGCATCTCTTGGTCGCGGCGAGCAAATGCAAGTGGAAGAGAGAGCACAACAGACATAGGACAATGCAGTGAGCCGAGGTGTACTCTGTCCAGTCGGGGCTCTGGCGACGTATAACCCGCCATCGAGAAATTCATTTGTTGGCAGTTGTATTTCGAGCGACCTACCCATGCTTCTCAACGCACGTGATGAAAGCCGTCAATGCGTTGATCGGTTTCGACTGCCGAGGAAGGAATCAGGAGCGCCAGAGGTATTCCTGGAGACAGCACTCCACCTTCCCCTTGTCCATTCCGCGCATTGCCTGTCCACATATGGATTAGCCACCAGACTTGCCAAAAATAGCGCTGAGGCGTACCTTGACGAATTGCTTCACCCGAATCTCCCACACCCCTTCGATGGTGTTGGCGTGCGCTCCGGGGACTGGGTCGACGAAGTTCTTGGAGTGGTTGACGTACTTGTGCGTGTAGCCCATATCCTCGAGAACAGGGTTGCTCTCCAGCGTATGGTTTCCGCAGGAGGAAACATACGACCCAAAGCTGTCTGACATGATCGTAGACCTACACACAGACATGAGCAAAGTCAGCGCACACGACACATGGATATCAGCAGACAATTACTCACCCTGGCTTGATATGCTTCAGGATCAGTCGCGGCAGTGTGTGCTTCGTGCGGTCTTCATGAGTGATCGCCTCAACCACTTGCTGGTCGTGCGGTCTACCCGACCGAAAAGCCAAACATCTGGATAACGCTTCCCCTTGCCGTACTTGGATTTCTTCTTCATCGATATCTCGTCGATCTCCACGACGTGCTCCACACCTCCCATTCGCATCTCTGTCGATGCCATCGCCTTGACGCATATGGCACGAAATCGCTCGTACCACACGATAGCGACGCGGTTGCTTACTCCAGCTGCTTCCGTAGCAGTAGTCACGGGTTGTTGCGCGCACCAGCAGCACAGCAGGCGTAGAATCCAACGAATAGAGAGTCCGCTTCGAGTGAACAGCGAGTTGACGCGCACACTCTTGGTCCTTCGGCACCCAGTCCTTCCGCAACGCCACAGACCGTCCTTCTCGTAGAGCTTCATCTGCAGCTCCGCACACGAGCAGACCATGTGACACTCCAGCAGTCCCGCCTCCATGCACCAAAGAATTGCGAGCTCGTCGCTCCCTGTAGCGTCGAGGACCTGGCTGAACGTGAGCATCGCAATGGCGGGTTATATCGCAAAGGGACTCAAATCTCAAGTCTGTTCGTTGGGAGAACCTCCTGTTTCGCGCGCATGATGGCGGGTTATACGTCACCAGAACCCCAGTCGAGTACCCTGACGTGTAGCCCCATGCGACGTACCTGTTCGCATCGCTAGCATGGAGTCAATTCATGGTATGTGCTTATCAGAAAGTGGACGAATCAGTGGTATCTTTAGACTTGTATAATCTGAAGCGCCTGTGTCATTTATTGGGAATGATTCCAAGTTTGTAAAAATGCGAATTTTCGAGGAGATGGGCGATAATCGAAGCAAGATTCGCTCACATAGTGAGCTTGAGAACCAGGAATCCAAAAATGGAAGAGGGTGTGAATTGGAAGCAAGCAAATTTCGGATTCGCACTAATCAACGTACTGGGTTCGGCGACACAATCACTCAAGCATTCCGGCAGTGATATATTTGTTGTTGACATTCTTGACTGGATTTCCACCGCTCGCTTCGCGAGCGCGCCTATCTACTGGCTACTACCTAGAATACGGGCTGGACCGTGTGAGCAGGTTCGAGCCGAAACTCCCGGACTCACGCTTCCTCGCTCTTTACCAAGTTCTTCAACCGCGTCGCAAGTACTCCGGTCTTGGTCGCTCTTCGAGCAGCT
>JAADYC010000586.1:0-16906 GCA_023338135.1 Phytopythium kandeliae | reverse complement strand
TCATGCTTCTCCAGTGTCAACTTCGCGGACAGAGTCGACCGCCAGCATGTTCCAGACAAGTAGGATAGGAGGATAGGAGTAAGTTTGCTGTTTCGTGTCCGCGTGTGCCTGGTTACGGCCAGGTGGGATGCAAATAGCCAGTAGTCTCTGGCATTGTTAGGCACTTAGGTTCGGCCCTACTCGCGGGGCCGATAACGGCTAGTGAGTAAATTACCTAGATTCATCGAATTTGAAGTTCAGCGCGCGGAGATGAGGAGCTCCAGAAGCGAATCAAGAAGCAGGCTGGGAGTACCGACGAGCGCATGGGGAAGGTGGCCAAGGCGTTCGGCGTCGGCGTCAAGGGCGTGCTCGACGTCGTGCTTCCGCGCGACTCCTTCGACGCCGGCGACGCCATTGCGGGCGTCGTGGCGCTGCGGGTGAGCAAGCCCATCCAATGCCAAGGTCAGTTGGCCATCGCTATCCTCTTGATTGCGAGCGAGTCTTACGTGGCGCTCATCCGGAATGCAGAGCTGGTGCTGTCCATCGAGGGAACGGAGAGCGTGGGGTGGTCCGAGCAGCGTGGTGACTACTCGCGCCGGCATTCCCGCGTCAACAGCTTCCTCCGAGAACGGGTGCGGTGTGAATACGCCATTCCTCGATCGTACCTATCGGCATCGGGACATCCGCGGACTCACTCCGATGGCGTGGGTGTTGCCTGATAGGTCGTGCTAAGCGCTCAAGCCTCGTACGAGCCCGGCGAGTACACCTTCCCGTTTAGTTACCGGCTGCAGGCGTCGCTGCCGTCGTCCTTCGATCTCACCAACCGCCGAGCAAAGCTGATGGAGCATCTCACCGCGTCGATCGCGTACGCCATCAAGGCGACGCTGACTGTCACGACGAGCTTCTCGTCCGACCTCGAGTGCGCGCGTGCTATCGAGGTTGTCGCCCAGTCGTTCGCACGGCCTGTGCGGGCTGTACTTGCGCGCCGCTCAAAGCCTGTCCGGACATTAGGTGTCATCTCGAAGGGCACGTGCGCGATCTCGGCCCAAATGGACCAAGACGCGTGTGTCGCCGGCGACTTGCTGCTCGTACAGGCGTCGATCCATAACCAGTCGACCGCCGACATGTCGAGCGTCGTCGTCAGGCTGTACGAGCACCTGAAGGTGTTGATAGGTCCTGAGCAGAGCAATCGGCACGGCTCCATGTGCGTCTGCGAGACGAGAATGTCGGGCGTGCGCGCTGGCGAGCGGCGGGAGCTCGTGCTGTCGCTCCCAGTGGCTGCGGACGCGGACTCGCCGCCGATCTACCCGACGAGCTGGAGCGGGACGTTCGTCAAGTGGAAATTCAAACTCGTGATCAAGTGCAAGTTCACGCTGGCGACCGGCGTCGAGGTGGAGATCCCGGTCGTCGTGCTGCCGCCGGCACGGCCGACCGACTTGGACATCGCTCAGGTCGTCGTCGTCCCCGCGGTCGAGCCGCACGAGTCCCCGCTCGCCGTGAGTCCAGCACCGTGAGCGAGCATCAGGCGCGTTTTGGCGAATAGAGCGCCGTCTCCTGCGGTTGAACGACTCTCCCCACGCGAGGCTCTGCCCGCGTGCTCGGCGTGTATTACGATAAACCTGAACGACTCGCTCTCCGAGGACACGCGCGCGCCTACGCCACTGCTCCGTTCCGACGCGCATGCTGGCAGCACGGACACGCCCTCAAGACCTCCTCCGCCGGGCAGGCGCCTGCGAACAGGCAAGCCTACTCGCGCTTGATCGTATACGCGGCGGCGCCGAGCGTGACCACGCCTGAGGCGGCCACGAGCGCGTAGCTCGCCTTGGGTCCGTCCGCGTTGTTGATCAGCTCGGGGTTCTGCGTCCACGCGACGCTGCGCGCGGCGCTGAGCATGTGGTACGAGATGGGGAACGCCACGAGCGCCTTGGAGAGCGGCGCGAAGCCCGGGATGACCTCCTGCGCCGAGAAGAGCAGTGCCTGCACGTCGCCGCCGACGAGCGAGAAGGCGCCGCCCGCCGCGAAGGCGAAGGCCATGCCCATGGTCGAGAAGCGGTTCGTGATGGACGACAGTGCAGTCAGCGGCATCTTGTAGATGGTCACGTGCGGCGAGATGGGGCGGCCGAGGCTCTTCTGGTGGCGCGAGTACGACTCGTCCAGCACGCGCGGCGACGCCGAGATGGCGCGCGCGCTGCCGGCCGAGCGCGCCGCCGAGCGCGCCGCCGTCTTGCTCAGGACCTGCAGGCTCATTCTGTGTGCGTCGCGGGGGAGTGCGGTGGCGTCTGGCGGCGGGCGTGCAGCGGCGGCGGCGAGTCCCAATCTGCGGTCGCTGTCGACCGATCCGGGCTTCCGCGAGAGCCCCCTGCCGACGCACCGCTCGTGGGCAGAGCGGACCCTTCGAACTTGATATCGGATAGTCTATCGAGAAATAGTTGCTAGCGAGGCTCCAGATCGTATGAATGAAGGCTGGTGAAGCTCTTTATCATCGATAGCCCTATGAGAATGCGAGACATCGAGTTATAAAGGGAGAACGTTTTGGTGGTGCAGTCACCCACCATTCCGAGTTCTGTTTCAGCGAATCACAGCGCTTGAGAGCGTTGCGTTTCAGCCAATTGTGGGCTGCGTTCCGAGTTCAAGCATCTAGATACGGGACCGGATCCCTCGTCCTGCTGCCAGTGCGCGCAATGCTCGGGACTGTAGCCCTCATACGTAACCAGGGGTACGCTGGCAGCAGGCTACGCTTCGCTCGAAGCTCCTTCATTCCTTTCATTCATTGGCAGCTCGAGTGGAGACGAAGGCGCCGATGGCGATGGCGGTGCAGCAGGCAGAAACGGAGGCCCAGCTATCCGCGCGCGTGATGGGAGACGCCCAGTCAATGGCGCAGGCGGTGGCGCTACTGCGCGAAGAAGTCGCTATCTTCCAGCGCACCATGTACAAGAACCACAGCCAGCACCGCCGCGCCTTCTTCTACCAGCACTTGCAGCAGGTGAAGCGGTGCCTGCGTGACGTGAGCCTCCGGGACGTGGAGACAACCGCCCAGGACGCGCAGCGAGTACTTCGATCGCTCCAGCCGTCCCACGGAATGCACCATATCTCGTGGAAGGCGCTGTCCTCGGAAATCAAGACGGATACGGACGACGTGCTGCGACGCCTCGTGCGTGCCGCCATGTCCACCGCCGAGGTTCGTGTGTTGCTGCCTTGCTCCAGGAGTCTAACCGATGACCGCCGATCTCTGGAGCACTCACAACGTTGGTGGTGTGGCGCGATAGATCATTTTTGCGGCGCAGAAGGCGTACAAGGGACTGGAAGCGCAGTTCGCCATGACGTACTTCATGCCGTTCGCGCTCGTGATGAACAGCGTGCTCGCGCGCATCGTGGCGCTGAACCGCGTGATCCTCGTGCGGGCCGTCGAAGCCCACGCGGCTGTCTCATTGTTGTATCTGAGCCAAGTGACCCAGGCCAACCCGCTGCGCGCGCGCACCACAGCCGTGCAGCTCCAGGGCTACAGCATTCCGAGCAACATCCTCGCCATTGCCAACCTATAATTTCAATTTTTGAATTCAATTATGCTGCTGTCCGCACCGCTGCTAAACTAAACGTAACCGCGTGAAAGCACACAAGCAATGGACGTCGGGATGAAGGACGACGGCGGCGGCGGGTCCGCTGCTGCCGCCGCCCCCGCCGTTCGAGCCCTGCGTGTGATCCAAAGGCAAGCAGGCAGGAGTGATCACCACGACCCGGGGCGCCTGAGCGTATGTCTATTGGCGGTGCTCTCTCGCGAGAGATCCTGGTCGAGGACGCGAACCGCTGACTGAGATGTTCTCGTCGTTCCCCGTACTGCCAGTCGCTGGAGGGACCCACGCGACTCACAAAGCGTCAGCGCCTGGGTGATACGCATAACGAGGCTTTTAAGGCCCGTAGGCGCTGTTCACTCGGCTGTTGCTCTTGTCTGTGCTCTTGTCTGGAAGCACAGGCAGTGATTGACAATGCTGTTTGCATGACGTCGGCAGGACGGGAAGCTCGAGCAGGGGCTCGAGACGCTACGAATTCGCGCCGACGCGAACACCAGTCAAAACCAAGAGATGGAGCGCCTGCGTCTGCGGCTAGATCTCGCGCTGGCCTCGGAGCAACAAGCGCTGGCCGAGGTGGATGCGGCAACCAGCCAGCACTCGGCCGAGGCGCTGGCACTCAAGAAGCAGGTGGCGGAACTCGAAGCCGATCTGCGGATAGTGGACGAATCGATGCACGAGTGGAAGCAGAAGGCGCTGGACGCTGGAGCTCAACTGCGGTCCGTAGTGCAGCAGTCGAATTTGGAGGTGCAACAAGCAAGCGCACGGAATCGCGATCGTCCGCTGTCTCGCAGCATTCGGCGAACTCACGCGTTGCTGCGCTCAGATCCAGCTGCTTCAAGCAGATCTCAAGGCCGTCAACGCTGCTGTGCGTAGCTCTATAGACAACGTACGTCGATTGAAGTGCTTTGTGCTCTCTTATGTGGACTAATGTCGGGTTCGTGCCACTGCCTAGGAGATGAATATCACGCCTCAAGCCCAGTCAAGAGCAGTTTCGAGCGAAGAACACGAGGCGCAAGTCGAAAGGCTGGAGCGCGCGCTTGCCGACGCGCACAAGGAGAACACTAAACTGGCCAAGCACCTTGAGCAGACAGAGAAGCAGCTCGCGCAGTATGAGCGCCGCCTTGGACGAGGCGAATACAACCGCGACACGACGAAAGTGGTACATTTGGCGGTTAACCCAACGAGCGAGTTGCTCCAGCTTCAGCGAGACGCAGCGCGCGAGCTCGAAGCGTTAAGGAAGGAGAACGACGTTCTTCGAGCGCAGTTTGAGCAGCTGTCGGGCACGTCGCTGTCTCCTGTGCGTACTCGCCTTCGCGCCATTTTACTCCGAGGCGTCGCTGTCTTGGCTAACGAACTATGCGTTCTGATACCACTTGGACGGATGGTTAGATCAAGTGCACGCCGATGTCCACAGCTCCAAAGCCGAAGATGACGACGACGACCTCGTACGAAACGGTGGAGGGGCTCAAGCTGCTGAACAAGCGGCTGAAGGAGGTGTTCGCGGAGCAGACCCAGCATTACCGCGAGGCGGTGTATCTCCTGACGGGCTACAAGGTAGATCTGCGCAAAACTAACGGCGTTGAGATGCTGCGGCTACGCTCCGTGTACGCCGACCACAGCAGCGACGAACTGCTCGTCAAGATGGAGCCGACCGGCGCGCTCGAGCTGCTGGACACGGACTTTTGCTCCCAGATCAATCAGGGCACGCTCGCGTACATGACGGTGTGCCGCTCGTTCCCGGCGTTCCTGGCCGCACTGACGCTGCAGCTATTCGAGAAACAAACGTTCCAAGGGTGATGATGGCGAATGCATCCTGGTGAGTGACGGCAGGCAGGCAGGCAGACAGACAGACAGACAGACAGACGGACAGACAGACAGAGAGACGGACAGGCAAGTGGGCAGTCTGGGAGGTCGCTCCTCGGCGCGATCAACCGTTTGGATGCAATTGTGCGTTTCTATTCTAATGCATTTACCTAAAACGCGCTATACGTACCCTCGTCAGTGTAGCCGTACCCCACGTACCCCTCTAAATTTGTCCAGAGCAACTTTTTCCTGGAAACGGCGAGCGAACGAGCGAGCGAGCAAAGCGTTCTCCTCCACCTCGGTATCGCCGAGCTCGCTCTGCGCCTGCTGCCGCATGCCGACGGCTGTCGTCGCCCCCGAGCGCGAGGCCAGCGAGGACGGTACTTGTGCCTGCGGCGAGTGCCACGATGAGCAGCCCGCGGATGTCTCCGCGACCAGCGTACGCGCGTGATGCTATCTCTCTCTCGCTCGCTCGCTCGCTCTCGCTCTCGCTCTCTCGGCTGATTGACTCACAAACTGGCGTGATCTCCGGCGCCCATTCCTCAACAGGAAGCACCAGCGTCGCTCGCGGAGCAGCTGTGGTTCCCATGGCGTCTCGTGGTCATGGTACGCGCGCTTTGCAGCTGCGGAGGGCTGGACGCAGCGCGCTAACGAGCACCTCTCGTCGCGGCCAGAACCCGCTCCTAACGCTCGCCATCTACGCCGTGAGCGACGCCGTCTTCATTGCGCTGTGGTGCGCTCCGCCTCTTGTTGTTCCAGCTCCCGCACTTGTGTTGAGAGTGTGTGCTGTGTTGTGGCGCAGGTGGCTAGCGCGAACGCTCGTGGAGCTGCTAACGGTGCCGGGGCTGCTGCTGCTGCTCGTGTCGGCGGTGATCGCCGCCCTCCGGCGCGTGGCGTCGCTGCTGGCGTTCCCCGGGCAACTCCGGCTCGTGATCCGCGAGGGAGAGGCCAACTTTGCGCGTCTGACGAAGCGCCGAGTCGCCATGCTGGTCGACGCCGGCCAGGAGCTCGCGCGGGCGTTGGGGAGCCCCAACCAGCGCATGCGTTTCCTACAGGCGCACCAGAACTTTGAGTTCGCGATGGACACGTTGCTGCGGCCGCTGCAGAAGGCACTCGAGCTTGTCGACAGAGAAGCAGGCAGCGCTGCGTCGAACAGCAAGGACGCGCCGCCGTTCGGGGTCAACAGCCAGCTCTTGCTCTCACTGGCGCGAGAGGTGGCCACGCTGCATAAACAGGAGCTCACACCGGCTTTCAAAGAGCTGCTCGGGTCCGCGAATGCCAGTGACTTTGAGGTGAAGCGCCAACGACTCTTCACTGGGGCGGTGCAGTCTACCTCGGCGGCATCTTCGGGGAAGCAGCCGCCTCCGCAGCAGCAAGTAGCAGTGGTTACACCGATCGTCACCGCAGGAGCTTCGTTGGATACTTCGGACGACTCGCAGCCTCCAACCCTCGCTCGATTCGCAGCACAGCTACACCGGTTGCAGAACATGCTGCCGTTGATCGGCCGCCCCCAATCCGAGGTGCGTTGCGCTCGCTGCCATGTAGTCTCGAGGAGCCACTCATCCCGTCTGTTGGCGTCTAGACCCGCCGCAATGTCACATGGCTTCTGAAGGAGCTAGTGTGTCGGAGTCGCAAGGCGGAGCGGGTAGACACGATCGCGACGCTCGACCTGATGCGAGCAGATATGACAGTGCGCTTCCACGGCGAGCAGATCTGGATCCCGAGCACTAACGGCTTCCGAGTCGACGCGATGCTGATCCCGCCATCTCTGGGATCTTCGTCTATCTTGGCGACATCGACGACAATGGGAGTGACCGATGCGTCTGAACGCCGCGCTGTCATCATTTGCAACCCAAATGGCGGCCTGTACGAGTTCCACCACCTCCAGATGGACTGGATCCAATTCTACACGTCGCTCGGCTGTCATGTGCTTGTGTACAACTACCGCGGCTACGGACGCAACGCTGGGTCGCCATCGCCGTTCGACCATAACCTCGACGGACTGGCGATCGTTGATTTTCTCAAGACGCAGCGAGCCATGACCAAGATCGCCATCCATGGCGAGTCCATCGGGGTGCGTAGCGATCCGACTGACTATCTTTTGCGACGCCATGCGCGCCGACTACTTCCTCCATATCACACTGACGGCGACGGCGCTCACTCGTTGACAAACAGGGCATGGTGGCGACGTACGTGGCGAGCAAGTCCAAGGACGTGGATGTAATGATTGCGGACCGCACGTTCTCGAACATTCCGGCGCTCGCTCAGCGCATGATCGCGGGCTGGACTGGCGCTGTAGTCAAGTGGGTCATGCAGTGGGAGACGGACAATTGCGGCAACTACTTGGCCGCAACGTGCGCCAAGCTGCTGTGCTCAGACGCCGGGGACGAGATCATTGTAGACGGCGCGTCGCTCAAGTCGGGGGTGGCGCTTCACCTTGAACTTGGCGACAAGACCTTCGATCTCCCTCGGCCTTTGAAGATGAAAGATGTGGGTAGCACTGGACTCCCGCCACCACCAGCACCGCCGACGACTGTCCTCCCTCTATGGTTGGCGACTTCTCCCATCTGCCGCTTTCTTCCTGGAGTATCTGGCAATGCCTCGCGAGCTGTTCGTCGCGTCAGTGAGGCGGGAAGTCGCCCGAAACTTGGCCACCCGCTGACAGAGGCGGCAGTTACACGCTTCAGCTACGCCACACTGTCGATCGGGCGTCGAGCCATGAGCTACACAGCGCAACGTGACCAGCAATCAGTATCAACTGCCTCGGTCACAAACGACAGCGAAGGCACAGCGGGTGCAGACAGCGAGGACGTCCACGTTTCGATCGTAATGGATGGCGCGGACAGGTCGCCGTCGCAGTCTGTTGCTTCCGCCGCTCCAAGCGACGATGAGCACGGTGTAAGCGAAGACGATCACATGCTCGACAGTGACGTGAGTGCAGGTAGCGCCACTCTATCTGGACGAAGCAATGCTCTGTCAACTCCCAGCTTTCCGGGAGAACTCTTGGCGGTTGTGTGGATGCAGCTCGCGCGCCTCGACGGATATTGTGGTCAGTGTCTTCTCCAAGCGGCCGAGACGGGCGGTCATGATCGTTTGCGCGCGTTCACGGCATCACTCCTGCAGTGGGGCGGGTGCTTGGCGCCTGGCAAGCGAAAGCACGTGACGGTCGAGCCATTTGAGCGTCGCGGGATTTGGATCGTACCGCTAGTGCTTGAGGACGTCCACGCCACACTCCAGCGACTCGTTGAGCAGTACCCGGCCATTCGGTTCGATCTAGACATTGGATTCCTCGTGTACATGGTCGAGTTCCTCATGGACACTCTCCAACGACGCTGGCGAGCGCGGGACGAAGCGATGGAGCAGCGGACACGCCAGAAGCGGGAAGAGCTCGCATTCAAGAAGCAGCAAGACGCGTCCACGGCACCTGCGCCGGCCGCGCTGGCGTCGCGAATGCGCGCGGTGATCGGCGGCAAACGGAACGGAATCGTTGGGAGCCTCGGCGGCCATATCGACGATACTGAAGAGCAAGAGGAGGAGGTGCCGCTGCTCATTCAGTCGCTCGACACACAAGTCGGCACGCTCCTGCCGTTGCAGTGCGGACACAATAAGAATTACCTCGAGTCGGAGAAGGAGGCGCTCACTGGTTTCCTTCGACAAGTCGGCTTCGTCCATCCGGCCCCCACAAGACATAGGTAGCTGAAAGTCGCCAGCTCGAAGGCCGATAGATCTCCTAAAATGCATACCAGAGATATCTCGACACGCATCCCAGCCGGCAGCTCAATTCGCCACGCGTTGGTCGGCAGCGCGAGTCAACACGTAGGAGCTAGCACGTTGCCTATTGCGTCCAGTCAAGCGTCGACAAGTTGTCGTCCAAGCACACGGGGCAAGCCTCTTCGTCCAGGCAGCGGTCGTGGAAGGCGTGGCCGCACGGAAGCAACGCGACATCCAAGTTGGAGTTGCCTACACGACGCAGCAGACGCATTGTTAGTCTCCATCGAATACATCGCGGGTATCTCGTAGGCTCACCTTCTGCAATGATGAACACGGGTAGTTCGCACATGGCACAGACCGAGTCATGAAGCTGCACCTCGCCACCCCATCCGCTGTTACGGTACTCGAACGACCGGCTTGGGAGGACGCTCGCGGTTTCGACGTAGTCCCGGCTCCTCTCTTCCTCACTTGGTGCCACGACCGCCTCGGCGAGCTCATCGTACCTCGCGCACTTGGAGGCCCACGAAACCAACTGCTTGTCGTTTAGAGTGGGGCGGAGACTGCCCAGTTCGATCTGCAGCGCGGCCGATAGTTGCGGAGGGAACAGAGCCCCCTTCGCGGTCGAAGCCTCCTTGTACGAGGCCCACGCGTTCGTATCGGCGATCTCGAGCATTTGACTCACCTCGTGCTTTTGCCGCTCGCTCAGCACGTGACTCTCGACGATTGAGTGATACATTGACAGATCCGCCGCCGCGAACAGGAGAGGGAAGCGGGACAGTAAACGCATGCCACCCTCCAACTCTCCCGACTTCAAAAGTGCCGAGATGACCGCGGCGCATAGCTGCGTGCTCTTTCCATCCAAGCTCAGGCTGGCGTGAACCTGATGGAGAACCTTCGCCTCCAAATCCCTCGACCGAGTCGGCAAAGCAGCCAGGCGAGAAAAGAGAGGGTCGAAGTAGCGCAGTTCGGACTGCTTGATGATCGTCGCCACGAACTCGGACAACTCGGCTAAACCGGCTTCGCTGGCTGTGTCCGCCTTCAACGAGAGCATTATCAGCTCTAGCATACCCGGCAGTGCCTCGTTATCCGCTAGAAGGCGCCAGCACCACTTGTGGTCGAACGCAAATCGCTCTGGCTGCGCGACAAGCGTCGCAACCCACTTCATCAGACCCCCGCGATCGTCGAGCTCGAACATGTTGCCAGTCACCTTGAGGCCCGCAAAGCTCAACGCAAGACATCGCTGCACAAGCTGGGCATCAAACCCTGAAACTTCCGCCTTCTCCTCGAGTAATCGCACGAGGTAGCGGAAGTATCGAGCCGTTTGTGCGACGCGATCGGAGGCCAAAATATCGTCGTCTGCGCCGTTGATCACTTCGCTCCACGTGATTTCCTGGCCAAAGAGCGAGCGCTCCACGTTCTCCGTGCGGAGTACAGGGTACTTGTCGACGCAGATCTCGATCGTTTCTTGAGGGCACTTCTTCATCAACAGGTCCAGCAAATGCAACAGGAGACAGAATGAGTCCCGTTCCTTTACTGTCGCTATTGCCCGATGAAGCTCCTGTTCGGAGATCCAGTTCTTGATATCGTCGCACGTCTCCGCCATGTCGGCGCTTGAGATGACCTGGTCGAGCACCAACTCCAACGCGCTCGTAAACCCAGCCAAGTTGCAGGCTTCCGCCGCCAGATCCGGATTCAGATACACACCGTACTTGACCACGAACGCTTTCGCTTCAGTCGCGTCCCACAGTTTCACGGGACTCGCAGTGGCGAGGCTGTCAGGACCATCGAGGACGCCGGCGTTGAGACTGGAGTAGGTATAAAAGCCGTCGAGACCTACCGTGATCCCCATCTGCTGCTCATAGATCCGCGCTCGGGGACCGTCTTCCGACGCTAGCGGACGCACTAGCACTTTGGTACCAGCAGCCGAGATCGCGAAGTACGTCGACACAAGAGTCCGCACCAGATTCCAGTCGTTTCTCGTCAATGGAAGGCCATCACCGTCCACGAGCGCTTCCCCACGTGCAAATCCAGCGGCATCACTTGACTTCTCACCAGCCTCCTCTTGGGAGGGATCCTCCGGATCTACTGGTTCTCGAGCCTGCGCAGTTGGATCAAAGCAATTCAACCACGCTTCGATTGTTGTCTGCGTTCGCGCCAAGTCCCCTTGGAGCAAGAAGACATTGGTGAGGCATGCACACACTCGTGTGATTCCCGACGCAGGCCACAGACGGCTTGAAAGGTGCTTCGTCTTCTCGGCCGTCTCTGAAGCTGCAACAAGTTCTGACACCAGATCGGACACTTCGCGCTTCACAACTGGCTCTAGCTCCGCTGAATACGCGATCCGACCACCAACAATACAACGGCGCTTGACTTCACAGCTTGGCATGGCTCCAAGATGCTTCTGGAGCGCGCGTAGTGCAGCTCGTCCGGCATCAGGAGACATCGAGAGTCGGGTCTGTAGCTTTGCTTTCTTCGGTGTCCCTGCTTCATCCAGTACTGTCATCGGTTTGGTGCGGATCGATAGTGCAGAGTCACTTGCGACCCATGGGTTTGCTTTTGCGGCATTGACGTCTCCTGATGGGTTGGCTTGAAACGATTGAGACTCAATCGGACGCTTCCCTATGCGGCTTCGTGTGTTAGTACTTTCTTCCAAAGCCGGTAGATCAAGCTGTTTGCTGATCGGGAGATTGGACTCGTACTTGAGGTTGGTATCCCAAATGTCCATGGAAATGGCTTCCAGCAAGACTTCCGCGTCGAGCTTATCTTCTTCCGAGTCAGCGGTCGACATGGCAATTCGAAGCACGGAGTACTCGTCAGAACTGCGTCCTCGACCCAACAATTGACCGTAACCGTACGCCTTCTGAAACAATCGAGGATCCGGATCGATCACCAAGTCGTCATCAATGTCAGGCAGACTGCCGAAGAGTCCTGACGCAGTCATCTGGAACGGCTGCGTTATCACGGAAGTGTCCATCAGGTTCGTGAACATCGAAGCATTGGGGATCAGCGTTGAGAATGCCTTGGCTGCAACGGACGAGCTTCCCCGCAACGATGGGATAATATTCGTCATTGCTCCGTCCTCCGCCCTCATTTGCTCGAACGCTTTCACTTGATCCATGACGTCATCCATGTAGTGCTGTCGAAGGTCAATCGGGAGGACTGGCTCCGCGCGCTGCAGTTCCGGAATATCAATCATCCGAGCTTCCACTGTCGATCCATCTGGAGCACTGATACTTCTCGTGTAGGTTTCAGACGATGTCGCCAGTACGTCAAAGTACTCAATTGGTCGGTGCAATGTGTGACCTGTTTCCAAAGTGACCACACGCCTCTCTGCGTGTGGAGACATTTCCCCGCCACCCGGTGCAGACGCGAACAGGTCCGGAGTATTTGGCTCTGCGCTGACTGCAGCCGTCTGCGGACGCTGCTTGAAAATGACTTGAATGTGGCGGTTGTTGCCCAAGTCCATGCCCGGCAGCTCGTTTGCGGTGGCGTCTTGGTATTCTTTCTCGAGTGTCTCTGCACTTTCTGTGAGCGCATTCAGTGCCGACGACAGCCTCTCAACGTCATCCGACTTCTTCACCGCACTTTCCAGGTATGCAGTCCATTGTTCTTGGAGTGAACGTAGCACCACAGCGTCGTTCAGCGCGAAATTCACCGCTAGCTGCGCATCCGTTGTCACATATCGCCATTAGCATTCGGAATAACTGCATCGCATCCAAACCACGATATATCGCACAACCGACCTCGACTTTCTTCAGCGTGTCACTGGTGCCGTAGAGGTCGATAAATTCTTGTGCGGAACACGAACGAATCAATGATACTTTGGGTACCTCGCCGTGGAGAATAGCCAACGTAGTATCGTTCACAACCTACAGAAGCATGCCGACCTCAGCATATTAGGCGATGGATAACGGCGGAGACAGAAAAGATCTCGGATGCAGCTGTACCTGCAAATCCAGAATGATCCCAAGGTCGATGTGCCACTCGACGATTTCGACAGCGGTGGGGTCGAGGAAGAACAGCACGCTCGACCCGACGTTCCAGCTCACGAGTAGGACATTCGCCTCCTTGACATCTTTCGGAGCGTACGCGGGATCTTGAATGAACCGGAACTGCTGGAGCTTGTTGACACTGAGGTCTCGTGTTTGGACTGACCGCATACATCATTCACGAAAGTGTTATAGCAGCCATCAGATGGCAGCAGACTTTGCAACGCAACGTCCATACCTTCTCCCGAAACGCATCCAGTTGCGTCAAGGAATGTCGTAGGATTCTTCGACAGCGCGAACTTCAACGTTGACGACACTGTCCCTGTTTGCGGATCGGCCACCCAAACGCGTCGCCCCGGTCGCGCCGAAAACACTTTCGTCTCCCGCTTCTTGGCCGGATCGATGGACTCAAGGTTCAAACGAGTGAAGAAGCATGCCCCGAAACTGCCTTGGCGAGCTTTTGTACCAATCTATCAATACAATCAGTTCACGAACACGCGTAGTGAGTGATCAAACTCTCTCCACGCGATCGCATGGGAGTTACTGGTGCACCTGCACAGCGCTTCCGTCGCCCGACGTCAAGTTCAGAAGCAATACACGCAGCTGGGACGATACAAGCAAGATGTATGCGCGGCCATATCGTGTCAAGTCCATCTGTATGCCACAATAGACACATCCACGCAGCACAGGCATAAGTTACAGCGATAACAAGTCGAACAGTCAAAGAACGGATAGCGAACCTGGACGATACCCGTCTCTTCCTTCAGCAGCAACTCCGTGTCTGCACTGCCAAAGATCGCGGACACACCGGCGCGCAGAACGGTCTGGCAAACAGATCCACCATTGCATGCCGAGAACAGTCGCTGGCCGCGCTTATCCCACAGAAAGCAGGTAATCGGGAAACCCTGCGCGATCATCACGAACACCATACAGCCGTAAATCGAGGAACAACAGGCCGTGCCTAGTTAGCTCTTGCTGCCATCGCGTACAGCGTGGAAGTCGTGCGAGAACTCAATTTTCTCGCCGATCTTGTTGTAGTCCGAGAGCTGGATGCCGTAGACGACGCCGCGCATGGTGCCCACAACGAGTCGTTTCTGCTGCGGACCGATCGAGAGGCAGGTGACGCCCACGCGATCGTTGCTCGGGGGCGTGATCATCTTCACCAGGTGGTACTTGGCCGGGAAGACGCGCGAGTCGGTTTCCGACCGACTGATCACGGACGTCGCGTACAAGTACACGCTCCCATTGCTCGCGCTGTTGGTGCCCGGCGGTCGGCATCCCACGTTAGATCCAACCGCAGTCGAACAGGCGGCGTCCTCGCATCGAGCAGCTCCAGCCCGTACCCGCACGCCAGGAAGTTGTCGGACGCGTGGACACACGTGAAGCGGACCTTGCGGTTCTGCGTGACGAGTCCCAGGTCTTTGAAGTGCAGCAGCGGCTGACTCCGGAGCGGCGCCGCCGCGGTCGCATGTTGCCGCGCCTGCATCGCACCCCCTCGTCCGCGGTGCGTCCGCCGCCCGTCTGCTCGCCCCTGGCACCTCCTGCTCTCGATCGTCCGCTCTCTAGGACAGATCCGCAGTGGCTACAGCGCGGTGGCTCCCTTCTAGAGGCCGGCGCGACCGGCGCGAAGTGGCGGCCGTCCCAATCTTCTTCTCGGCTCCAGTTGATGTTGCCAATCCGCTCTCATTCGACCGAGGGCCTCAAAATGCCAATACAAGGTAGTCACTCCAGCACAAGGTGGATCGATTCGCAGTATTGTGCACCCTGTTTTGGCACTCGAGAGTGTTCGACATTCTCATGGTTTCTATTGGTCCAAAAGAGCAGATTAATACCTGGTTTCTCACGAATCATAGCGTCCAAACAGCCGCGAACTGAAGACACTGCCCACGAGAAGCGTGCTGGACTAAAGGGCAGCAGAGCGGGGCGACCTCAAGACGCGGCGGTACGTGCGTCGCTGGGGCGATCGCGACGCCCCCGACTCGCTTCCCTGACGGCACGCGCATCCCCGGAGCAGTGAAGTGCGCGGAGACGGCGCGGCCTCGACCGACACACCGCGCGCGGCGCTCAGGTCGAAGGGGCGAGGCGGCACCGCGAGGGGAGGCGAGCGACCATTCTGGCCCGGCACGATGTACATGCGCTCGGATTTCGCGGCGCTGCGGGTGCGCAAGGACGTGAACGAGGTATGCGGTGTGCTCGGCTGCCTCTCGGCGGTGCTTGGCGTGCGTGGCTGACCCGCGATTGGCGGCCGCGCAGCTGTCGAAGGCCAAGTTCACGTGCTCGCAGGCCAAGACGCGCGTGGACTTCCCGGACGGCGCGGACAACATGCTGCGGCTGATCTTCAACATCTCGATCGCGGATGTGTCGGGGCCGTACGCGAACGGCGACTTCACGTTCTTTGTCGAGATCCCTAAGACGTACCCCTTCCACGGTGAGCACGCCCTCATCTATACTGTTGTCGCCCGCGCACCTGGCTGCGGTTAGGATCACTGCTGACTGTCACTCTCTTTGCGCGCCTGTGCGATCGAGCGCGGCCTCAGCTCCGAGTGTGACGTGTCTGACGAGGTGAGCGGCAGCGTGGTGGTTGTACACGCGCTCTGACCTGGAGCGACGAGTGCCAACTAACATGCCGTGCCTGCAGAGTGTGGCATCCCAACATTGACCTGGCGACCGGGAAAGTCATGATGCCGATCCTCGGACAAGACTGGCGACCCGTGCTCAGCATCAATACAGTGCTGCTTGGACTCCAGGTATTCCGCCTCCTAACGGGTTCATGTGGACGCGAGCCTTCCCCAGCTAACAGTCTGTGTCCACTCTCTCTTTCTTTCTCTCACTCTCTCCAGCTCATTTTCTTGGAGCCAGGGATCGACTATGTGTTGAATGCTGCAGCTGCCAAGCAGCTCCACGACGACCCAGGGTTCTTCAAGAAGGAGGTGCAAGAGATGCTGTGCGGCGGCAAGTACTACGGCATCGACTTCCCCCCCCACCCGCGGCAACTCGAGAAGCAGCGGCACCGCTGGGGTTTGCGCGTCAAGCGGCCACGAGACTCGGAAGTGTCGGCAGAGGACACAGACATGGACATTGCCAGTGGGGGAGACGCCGTCGAGCACAGCGGAGGCGACACCCCCCCGGCAGTGGAATTTGGTGGCTACGCCCCCGTATGGAAGCGGAAACGCGTTGGGTAGCAGCATGGTCGACGCCAGCCTGTATCTCTCTTTGTATTTCGAGGACGCCGTTCCCAGGAGGCAGCCTTGATGGCTACGCTATCCACGGAACCACAATATATTTAGGTCAGGAATCGTCGAGAATCCGACGACAACCGAAGGTCGCCAACGCCATCGCCATCTCCGTCTGCAGCCGGTTTCATAGCAGCTTGCCATCAGCCCATCGCAACGAAGTCACCTACCTCTGCACGACTCCAAGCACACTCGAGGCGAATGCGCTGCGCTGGAGTTCGCTCATTGGGGATGCATGGTGCTGAGCGCGCAGTCTAATACCGATGAAGGCGGTTCTCAGCCACGCGATCACGCATCGAGTTGCCGGGAAAGCCAAGATAGGTGGCATCAGTGCGGGTCGCAGACTCGGAGGCGAGTTGGGCTGGATTTGCTGAAACGCAGCAATGGATGAACCGATTTAGCAGCATGAAGTGGAACAACCTGAAGGATCGCAGGCTAGAAATATCTCAGTCCTCCTCAGCAAGCAGGAGCTGTGCCACTACTTTGTTTGTCACTTTGGATTATCCCCCTCGTCACCAACAGCTCTTCCAACAGTCGCCAGCACGACGACCGCTTCGCAGGAAGGATGCTGGACAAGCGGCGCTCCAAGCAGGCGAGCATCGTGGCCATGATCTCGCTCTCG
>JAADYC010000585.1:0-16919 GCA_023338135.1 Phytopythium kandeliae | reverse complement strand
GCTGCCGGAGCCATGCAGCAGTTCCAATCGCCGCCGACCAAGACGCGAGCGTCTGACGGTGGCGATTGGAACTGCTGCATGGCTCCGGCAGCAGACCGCAGCGCCGCGCCATCAACGGGGACGTAGACGATTGCCACCACGAAGCGATAGCGGCCAAGGCTCAGCTCCATGACGGCGAATCGCGCGGTCGGCGTCGCTCCGGTTCATGTTGGCCGCGTCGTCACGCTGCCTCGAGCCAGTAGGATACGCACAGCTGCGCTACGCCGTGGCGTCGATCCTCATAGAGATCACGTCCAACGTCGCCGAAAGGCTGCAGTAGACGCGGTAACGGCGGATTCCGTGCTCGAGAGCTTCGTTTCTTGTAGGAGGACGACCGATGGACCTTCCCATCCACAAAGACGATGATCACCGCAAACAGGAGAAGACGACTTTTGGCCACAGCTACTGGTTCAACAGCTGGACGTTGAGCCTGGCGCGCCAGGCAGTACTTGCAGCGATCCGCCACGAACGACGACCGCCGAGTCGGCGCACAAGAGCGTCTCGGAGTCGTTCGAGGCGAGCAACCTTGGCCGCGAGGTCTGCACGCTGGTGAGGGACGGCCATGCTGGATGGTTGGAGGGAGCTCGGCGTGGAGCATTGGCGAGTGAGCCGGCGTACGGCAAGCGATCTGTACCCATGGCAAAATCATCCAATTGTGGCGGCCCGAAGAAATGCCGCACGGCGCGCCGAGTTTTGACGAATCCAATCGCGATATCACTCAGGATTTCGTCAAATGCAAAATAGACGTTTACGTCAAGAAACGGGAATGGCGGGGTATCGCGGTGCACAGTGCTTAAAGTGAGACACAACGTAAACATCGCAAATTTCTTGAGTAAACTAGGTGGTATGACTGGAGGAAACACTAAAATCACCTAGCCCGAAACCTGACCAAAACCATACCGTGCTCCAATGTTCAAACCAATCGTATTTGGTTTTCAGCGGCACAGAAATTTCAGCGAATCAGATTTGTCGATCCCAGCTTGCTTTTCGCCGCAAAGGCTCGGAGTCAGACGGCTCGATTTGGGCTCAGACGGCTCGATTTCGGCTCAGGCGGCTTGATCCCAAGATCTGACAGCTTGGGCTCGAAAGTCGAGCGACTCGGCTCGAGAGCGACTTTCGAGCCCGACTTGCGCTCTGTAGGTGCCGGCTTGCTTTGTCCGGTTTCTTCGCCTCGCGCTGTGCTCCATCGCCGGGCGGATCGGCCATCTGCGCGCATGTCGGACGTGAGCGAGGACCTCGGAGGCGTGGCGCCAGCGCGCTCGGCGCCTCCCTCGACAGGCTTCACGTCCGCGCTGGACCTGCTGCAGCGTAGGCCGCGCTTTCGTTGGCTCGCTTCCCTCCGCCGCCGATGCCGCTTGACTGACCGCCAGTATGGAGCCGGCGCCAACTTGCTCCAGCGCTGCAGCTGACGTCGGCGGGACGGCCGGCGCTGTACGCGAACGAGGTGGAGATCTACAGCGAAGAGCACATCAGCCTGTACGACCACAGCGAGAAGACGCCGTTTGTGCGCGGGCGATGCGCGGTCACGACGCACCGCCTCTTCTACATTGACGAGTCGCGCGTGCCGCCGACCGCGCTCTTCCTACCGCTCGAGTGGGTCACGCGGCTGAACAAGGAGGCCGGCTTCCTCGCTCGCTCCGGTAGGAATCTCCGTGCGAGTCACGGACGCGCTCGCTGCTTCGCAACTGACGCAATTGCGGCGGTGGCTGCTGGGTCGCTGCTCGACCAGCCAAAGTTCGGCTGGACTTCACGGTCAAGTCGGCGCCAGTGAGCGCGAGCGCATACATCAAGCTGTCGTTCAAGGACGGCGGCCGTGATGACTTCTTCAGCCCGCTGGAGGCCGCGCTGCGGCGCAAGGCGTGGCGAGACACGCACCCGAGTCACTTGGCGGACCGGCGGCTGGTCAAGCGGCAGTTCAACGCGGCCGACGCGGGCATCGCCGGCATTCTGCGGCGGCAGCAGGAGGCGCAGAAGGAGACGACCGAGCTGACCGCGACCGCATTCTCGGACCTGAAGAACCTCATGGACAATGCGCGTGATATGGTGAGTCCGCCATCGTCCACGGCCGTCGATCGGAGGTGCTCAGTGGCTCATGCACTGGCTGTTGTCGTCGCACAAGGTGGGGCTGATCGAGCGGTACGTGGACACACAAAGGGCAGCGACGGCGCAGTCAGTAACGACGGATGGTGGAGAGGGAGAGAGCTCCAGCAAGCAAGAGGATGTAAACAAGCTGACAGCGCTGATGCTCGACATGGGGATCACGAGCCCCGTGACGCGCGAGAACTCGGGCGGCGCGTATTTTCAGCAGCTCGCGCGCCAATTAGCCGAGTACCTGTCGGATCAAATGCCGCGCCACGGCGGCATCATGACGCTGTCGGACATTTACTGCATGTTCAACCGCGCACGGGGTGTCGAGCTCGTGTCTCCGGACGACTTGTACCGCGCAGCGCAACTGCAGAAGGCGCTGCATCTCGGGTACCACTTGCGCAAGTTCGATGGCGGGCTGCTCGTTCTCATGGCCGATTCGCACCGAGAGGACAAGGTCGCCACTCGACTCGCGAACATGGCGACCAAGTCGAGCGCGGGCTACATCACCAGCACAGACGTGTCGATTGAGCTACACACGTCTGTGCCGCTCGCCTGGGAGTACCTAAAGGTGCGTCTGCGTGTTGTGCTACACAAGGGAGCTGGCATCGGCATCTCACGCTTGGTGTTTGCGGTCTTTGGCTGCGTATATATGCGTGAAGGTCGCGGAGGAGCTCGGGAAGCTCTGTCGTGACGATACGTTCGAGGGAACCAACTTTTACCCGAACCGGTTTGTCAATTTTGAAGCTCTCAATGCCGCGTGACCCAGTCTCGGCGTCGGTTGTGGTCGATGAGGGGATGGATAGGCGCGCTGCAATGCCGGGTCCGAAGTGAGCACGGCAAGTACGCGGCGTGCGAAAGCGAGCGAACGAGCGAGCGAGATAGAGAGAAAACGCCGGCTCAGGTGTTGATATGAACCTTGCTGCTGATTGTCGATTGCCCTTGGTGCGTGTCCGTTCTAATCTCTTGCCTTACTTGAAGTCTTCGGCGCTCTCGGACTGGTTCTCGCGCGGTGGGGTCGCTCCACTGTCGCCGCGCTCGCGATTGATCTGTCGCACGGTTCTGATCACACCGCCGACCTGAACGGAAGTACGAGGTGTTACGGCCACGTCCATCGTGGCGTCCGCGAGCGCGAGTGGTGCGTTGCGTACCCGTTGCTGAGGCTCCTTTTGAGCCCCCTCAGGCTCGACGGCGACCATGGTGGAGACGCACACAAGCTCCTCCTCCTCTTCCTCCTCCTCTTCCTTCTGGCTCTGGTTCTGGTTGCTGAAACCTCGCGACAGTCGGGCGATCTGCGCCTTATGGAGGCTCCGGTCGACTTCGAGACTCCGGTCGAGCACTTGCAGCATGCGTGACTCGGAGATGCTCTCTTGCAGCCGCCGGTGCAGCCGCGTGCCCACGCGTTTGACCCTGGCCGCCACGAGTCGCTCGCTGTCCTCCGACACCTCCGGATTCATTGCGCCAGCCAGGAGTGGGCGTGAAGCGCTCGATGCGGGGGAGGCGAGGAGGAGCTGGCACTCATGATGGCCACAGCGCGCCTGTGCGCCAAAAATAGAGTTGGGGCAGATAGACAGCAATGCGCCAACCAATCGAACGAGAGCGCCTGGATGAAAACCAATCAAACATAAGATCGCACATATTTACTGCCAATCGAGTGTCATTCAACAGCAGCAATGGAAATGGCGGCGAGCAACCCGTGGGCACGCGACGACCCGCGCGCGCGCCGCTATCCCGTCTCACTCGGCGGCATCAAGGCGCTCGCCGCGCGCAATCAGTTGGTGCGCACGCGTCCGCTCTCTCTCTCTCTCTCTCTCCCTCGCTCGCTCGTCGGAGAGCTCTGTGTCTCATTCGTCGCTCTCGACCTGCGGCTCCCAGCTCCCGGCAAGCGATGCGTCGACGCTCGCCGGCTCCTCGTCGCGAGAGCTCATGGCGCGCATCCGAGGCGCGGCCGAGCGCATGGAGACGCTATTTAGCGTGCGCACCGCCTCTCGTCCGCTCCAATTGCTCCGTGAGAAGCTGACGCGGCTGTGCGTCGCTTCCTTAGGACGTCCGCGAGCTCGAGCGACTCGAGGCAGCCGCCGCGACCGCTTCGTGCACGGAGCCACTGCGATTGCAGCAGCGCCTCGCGCGCGCACGGAACCTGCGTGACGACCTCGCCGCACTGCTCGACGCCAAGCCCGTGGTGCTGCAGACGCTGCGCAAGAGCGCGGCGATCGAATCCCTTGACGTCGAGTTGGAGCACCAACGGTTCGTCGTGGCTGTCGACACGGACTACACCGCTCGAAGCTCAGTTGGCACGGCTGGTTGACGAGGACGTGTGCTTCTGCTGCGCTCCGACGGCGTTAGAGCGTTCGTGGACGTCTTCTGCCGGCTCGGGTGCGAGCTACCGCGGTTCGCGCACGTGGTGCGGACGCTCGAAGGCGTCGAGAGCCTCGCGAATGGCATGGACGAGAGCAGACGCGAGTATGAGCGCACGGTGGCGGAACTCAAAGCGACGGTCGCCAAGTACCAGGACGCGTTCGACGACATGGACAAGCTGCGCGCAGCGTACACCGAGCTGCTGTCAGCGCCGAGGTGAACGCGTCGAGCACTCCACAACGGAGCTACCAATGCAAGCGAAGCTAGTTACAAAGGCGCCAAGGCTCGAGAGTGGAAGCGCGCGCGCGCGTCTCTACCATCTCGGCGATGGCGCGTCCGCTGGGCGTCGCGCGCAGTAACTAGTTGCGGTAGCTGCAGCTGCACGCGGTCTTGGGACGGCGGCACCGGCGGCACTGGGCTACCGCGTTGCTGACGCGCTGGCGCTTGGCTCCATGGTCCCCAGTGTCGTAGCCGCGCGAGTTTCCGCCGCTATCCCCGCGGTAGCTCGACCCTCCGCCGTAGCGATCGCGAGAGCGGTCCCTCGAGCGGTCTGGTCCGCCGCCAAAGCGGTCGTAGCGGCCGCCCCGGTCGCTGTACCCGCGGTCGTCTCGGCGGCTGCCATAGCGGTCGTCCGCCCGGGTCGACGCGTATGAGGACCGCCCTCGATCGCTCTCCTCGCGCGCCAAGCGCTCCTCACTCTCCTGCTTGAGCTCCTGGCAGCGCTTGCAGAGCCTGGCGTTCGCGCCGTTCACGCACACGGACCGGGGTCGCCCGAAGAAGGGCTTCTTAAGCGTCTCCACTTCCTCGGGCCGGTTGAACCACCGCGGCGGCGGCTCGAACCTCTGCGCCACGCGGTTGCAGATCACTTCCATGTAGTCGTGGATGGCCTCCTTCGACACGAAGCGATCGTACAGCTCGTTCGCGCGTGCCGCGATCTGGCGGCACTTGTCGTCGTTGTCGCGGCACCACTGAATCTTCTCCGCGAGGTCCGATAGGTCCTCGCGGACGGGCACATGGTCCTCGAACGGCTTGAGGATCGGGTAATACCACATCTCATCCGCCACGCAGCGAGACGCCACCTTCAAGATGACGCTGCCCAGCCGCATGAGGAATGCGTACCGGTTCGCCGCGCAGTGGCCCTCGACGTACAAAATGTACTTGAACTTGGACTGTTCGTAGATCGGGATGAAGTGCTGCCGGCCGGCGTCGAAAATGAAGCTCTTGTTGCGCAGGAACGTCATGGGCTTGCCCGCGATCTTCTTGTCGCGCAGGTTCCACGTCGTCACCTCCGCGTTCAAGAAGGGCACACCGTCGCCGGCGGCGTCGCCGTTGAGCTGGCTGTCCGTCTTCCACGTGTTCGACAAGTGGGCCAACTGCAGTCGCTGGTTCGTCTCGATCGTTGTGCCGCCGCCCGTCGCGCTGCCGCGGAAGAATGCAGTGTTGACCTTGTCTTCCCACGGCTTATAGAACTTGCGAAAGTTGCTGGCAGTGAAGAGGTCGCGCGCGTCCTGCGAGGCAGCATACGCTCAGTACAACCAGCCTTCGAGCGCGTAGTGACCTCGAAACGGCATACCTCGATACCGTGGCGCTTCTTCTGCGTCGGACCAAGCTCGCAGAAGCACTCCCAGTTGTTTTCGCAATGGCTCGGGTTGTGGCAGGTGCATGCGTCGCAGTGCGAGTGGCGGAAGGACTGAGGAAACACCAGTCCCGTTGCGGCCTCCCAGTCCTCCGAGCACGGGAACGGAATGTCTGCGAACCTGGAGACGGACCAGTTGAGAGTGAGATCGCTCACTCCGTCTGATCATGGGTAAATCAAACCCTCTTCCGCTCAGTATAACGAACGGACCTCTTCGAGACGTAGAAGCTCATGACAGGTGCGTAGGTAGAGTAGCGGTGCTCGGTCAGAGGGATGTCGTCGTCCGGATTGCGGTCGTCCTTGTCGAACAGGAACCCGTACGGCTCGCTCAGGTTTTCCTGATCGCGACACAAGTGCAGAAAATGAAGGTGTAAGTTGACTGATCGACCGACCGACCCACGTTAAAACTTCTCCAAGGATAGTAGAAACCTTCAAATGCGGGTAATCACGCTTGTTGATGAAGAATTCGCAGTCGGGGATGTTGCGGTGTTTGCACGCATCCTCCAACCTGTGCACAGTAAATGCAACCAGCGAGGCGCCAACTCCATCAATCGACACGCTGTCGGCGCAGTGTGAAGATAGAGGGGCGAGCGTACGTACATATCGCGCAGTTGAGTGAGGAATTGGTCGCCCCAGTACTGCGTCTCGTCTTGGCGATTCCGGTAGCGGCAGTGCTCGTTGCAGATAATGTTGCCGTTCGCCCACCAGTTGCGAGGATCCGGGATGATGTTCTCGCGCCGATAGTACTGCTGTTTCTCTGCGATCGCCCGCCATGCACATGCCCGTTCGGTCAGTGTTCTTCGATGCGGAGTGCTCCGTCCGATCGATTGATACCTCGGTAGTACTGGTTCATCGTTCCGTCCGAGCTGTCGAAGGTGATGTTGTCTCCCCAGTTGTTCTCGTAGTCCTTGTTGGCAAACGGCACGAACATCACGACGCGCCGACGGCGGATCATGACGAAGATTCCGCAGCGCATGTGGAAGAACAGATACTTGAGCGTGTTGAACGTCGACTCGCGGTTGGTCTGCGCGTCCCAGACAGCGTTGCGGTCAGCACGCGTGAGCAGTCCCCCGTCATGACCAAGTAGCATCAGCTGTGACGGAATCACCTTACCCGTTGGTGGAAGGGGAGGTTGACACGGAAGTCGACACCCTCGGCGACGCCGATTCCCTCGCCCTGCACGAACCGGTTGGTCTCGCTGACGTCCTCGGGCGGCTGGGGCGGGAACCGCTCGTCGTACTCGGCGATCTTTGGGATCAGGATGTCTGTGATTTGCTTCCAGTCCACGAGCATCGAGAAGACGTGCTGCAGCTTGGGGAAGTCCGGGTTGGACCCGCGCCAGCAGTGCTTGCGGATGAAGTCCTCGCACTCGGACTTGGTGGCGAACTTGGGGACGCCCCCTGCTCCCTCCGTCAGGACGACGCGCCTCCACTCGGGCGTCTCCTCGTCCTCGAACGCGAAGATGCCGCGCAGCATCGGTCGCTCGTCCATCGCCGCCGCGAGCTCGCGCCGAGACCCCAGGCTCGCGCAGGCTTGAACAGTCAGATGTGATGTGTCGGACGACCAAGCAAGGGCGGTCTCCGTCACATTCACTCTTCACTTGAATTTTGTATGATTCGCGTAAAAGCAAGTGTAGTGCGAGTGCATGTGCTGACGGTACATTTTCAAACGTAGCGGATCTTCATGCCGGCAACACGTAGAGCATTCTTTCTCGACAGCGAGGCTACAAGCATTCCATTTGTATCGAAGTGGTTATGGAACGGGTGCTCGCCGTAGGTTCGCACGACTCGGCGTAGGTGCGCCTGCAGTTCACTTGGCCTGTGTATGCGACCGGCCGGCGCGGTCGAAGGATCTTCCATACCCGCCCCCACCACGCCGGCTCGACAGCTCGCCCGCCACCTGCGCGCGCCGCCCGTGGGAGCGACCGGACCGAGTGAGCGAGCGAGCAAGCGAGCGCAAGTCGCCTGGACGAGGCGTAGCGACGCACCGAGCGACGCACCGAGCGACGCACCGAGCGACGGACCGAGCGAGCGCGCGGGGAGGTGAGCAGGGGGCGATCGCTGGCGACCGGCCGCGCGTCCCTCCAGCCAGCCAGCCAGCCAGCCAGGCTCCAGAGGGAGTGGACGGGGGCTGACGCTGGCACGCTGCGTGCTGTGCGCGAGCAGAAGGAGGCGCGATGGCGGCCGTGGCGAACGGTACGCGCCGACTCGGAGTCGTTCGCTGCTGAAGAGCGGCGCTGGCGGGCGAGGCGCGAGGCTAAGGAGCCGACGGCGCTCGCCGCGCGCTGCGTGTGCCTCCTCAGACGACAACAGCCTGTTCCCGATCGCCATCCTGGTGGACGAGCTCAAGCACGAAGATGTGCAGCTCCGCCTCAACTCGATGCGCAATATCCACATCATTGGTGCGTCGCTCGGCCCGCGGGCCGGGCAATCGGATGCGGTGAGAAGAGTGCGAACTGACCCTGCGCGACTCTCTCTCTCCGGTCGCGATCACCGCAGCGTCAGCGCTCGGGACGCTGCGGACCCAGAATGAGCTGCTGCCATTCCTCAATGGTGCGCGCGGCGCCGTCGTGTCGCTCGGTGGCGCGCACTAGCAGGCCAGTGAGGCTCACGGCGGTGCCGTTTTCCCTCCCCCTCCCGCTCGCTCGCTCTGCTGCAGACTCGCTGGACGACGAGGACGAGGTGCTGCTCGTCATGGCGGAGGAGCTTGGGAGCTTCGTGGAACTCGTCGGCGGCCCAGCGCACGCGCACATGCTGCTGAGTCCTCTGGAGTCGCTCTCGACCGTGGACGAGGCGTCCGTGCGCGATATGGTGCGGTGCCTCCATCCTCCTGCATAGAGTAGCACCGCGTCGCGCGGTGGCTGGCTCGCTCGCTCGCACCTGACGCTGTGGACGCTCGGGCTAGGCGGTGCGCTCGATCTGCCGCGTGGTGGAGGCCATGGAGGTCGACCACATCGTGGAGCACTTTGTGCCGGTGCTACGTCGCCTCGTGACTCGAGACTGGTGCGTCCGGCGCTCGCGACTGCAAGCGCTCGGCTCGCCCGGGGTACTCACTGGATCTTCATGACGACGAAGGTTCACGTCGCGGATCGCGTCGTGCGGCCTCTTCCAAGGCCCGTACGCGCGCGTGCCGGCGGAGA
Organism: Phytopythium kandeliae; assembly: GCA_023338135.1. Lineage (NCBI taxonomy): Eukaryota > Oomycota > Peronosporomycetes > Pythiales > Pythiaceae > Phytopythium > Phytopythium kandeliae. The sequence goes on along the minus strand of JAADYC010000585.1, from coordinate 7,662 downwards.
TCCAGGGAGAGATGCGCGCCATGTTCGGCCAGCTTTGCCGCGACGACACACCCATGGTGCGGAAAGCTGCCGCCGCCGCGCTTGGTGGCTTCGCCTCGGTGGTACGTCTCCTGCCTATCGACGGCCGCTAGACTGCCGTGTCCGCCAGGGATGGAGCGCACTGACCGTGCTCGGACGCATATTACGCGCGTAGATGGACGGCGCCAGCGCGGTCACGGACCTCCTGCCGCTGTTCCTGACGCTCACGCAGGACCGGCAGGACTCTGTGCGGATACATACGGTCGACAACGCGGTCGCGCTCGCCCGCGTGATCCCAGCCGACGTGGTCGCGGCGCAAGTGCTCCCGGTCGTCTTTGAGACGGCGCGAGACGGGTCCTGGCGCGTACGCTGGTCCGTTGCCAACCGGTTCCCCGAGATCGGGGAGACGATTGGCGCCGAGGTCGTCAACGCGTCGCTGTGCGACTCGATCGTCGCGCTGCTTGAGGACAATGAGGCCGAAGTGCGCACGGCGGCAACATCAAAGGTACGGTCGACCGCGCACTGTGCGCGCATGCGTGCGTGCTATTGCAGACGTACATGCAGCACGCAGGCAGCTTGGCGGTCGCTAACTCGACGGCATGACTCTCCTCCACCTCGTGTCCATGCAGCTTCTCGGGGTTCTCAGGGTCCTCCAACCCCAGCGGATCGTGGAGCGGATCGTGCCGTGCTTCCAACGCCTCGCGCGCGATTTGTCGGAGCACGTCCGGTCCGCACTGGCGGCCGTTGTGATGAAGGCGGCGCCGTTCCTGGGTCGCGACCTCACGATTGAGCACCTGCTGCCGTTGTTCCTCTTGGTGCGTCGCTGCTATTGGATCTGCTGAAGGCGGACGGACCCGATGCTGATCGCCTTGACACTGCTCGATACGGCGCAGCTCCTGAACGACCAGAACTCGGAAGTGCGTCTCAACGTCATCTCCAATCTCGAAGAAGGGAACAATGTACGCCGGTCCTCTCGATCGCACAGCCGCGCGCGTCGGCAGCGCTGACGCTCGTCTGCGCTCGGCAGGTGATCGGCGTCGAGCTGTTGTCGCAGTCGCTGCTGCCAGCGATTGTCCACCTGGCGGAGGACCGCCAGTGGCGCATTCGCCTGGCAATTATAGAGTACATTCCGCTGCTGGCCGCGCAACTCGGTCGAGAATACTTCGAGGAGCACCTGTCCGACCTGTGCATGTCATGGCTGACCGACAACGTCTTCTCGATCCGCGGTACGTCGACGGCGCGCGCCGCGCTTGGCTGGCAGCACGACACCCATCCTTGCTTGACTTGCCTGACCGCGTGCTTGTGTGCTTGCTGCCGCGGTCGACAGAGGCCGCGACAGTCAACCTGCGCAACCTGACGGAGCACTTCGGGATCGAGTGGGCGAGGGCAAACATCGTGCCGCGAATCCTGACGATGCACGTGAACGCCAACTACCTGCACCGCCTGACGTCGCTGTACGCTGTCAAAGTGCTAGCCGAGGCCATGGATGCGGATACGATCCAGACAATGTTGCTCCCTCTCGTCGTGGAGCTGGCGCAGGTAACGCAGCGCGGGGTGAGACCCTCGTCCACGCAGGCACTTGTCGACTCACGCAAGGTATCCCGTACGTGCTTGGTTGTGATGGCCAGGACCCGGTCCCGAACATCCGCTTCAATGTGGCCAAGACGCTGCAGGCGATCGGTGGCAGAGTCGACGCGGCCGCGCTTGGCAACACACTCAGGCCGTGTCTGCAGACGCTGCAGCAAGATGCCGATAGTGACGTGGTCTATTTTGCCACTCGCGCTCTGAGCTAGTGGCGGCGGTGTAGCGGCGCGGGCGTCAAGTCGGCGCGATGTGTGGTCGTGGCAGCAATTGGCGATGGCGGGGAAGGAGAGGCAGCGGACGATAGCAGCACGGAGAACCCAAGCCACTGCGGCAAAGGAGACAGCAGCACAATGAGAGGAAGCGCCGGAAGAAGGCAGGGCAGAGTGAGAGAGAGGGAGAGAGAGAGGGAGAGAACGAGCGAGCGAGCGAGAGAGAGAGAGAGAGAGAAAGAGAGAGAGAGGGAGGGAGAGAGAGAGAGACGAACAACCAGACCCGGGACGCGCTCGTGCATGTATGACGCCGTGTGCTGCTGCTTATCTCACGGCGCTCGTGTTGTTTGCTGGCTGGTTGGCACCGCGACAATGGGTGTGTTACGATGCCCTGCTGCCTGTCAACTGCGCAGATGCCATCATATCTCCCGTCAACCACCAGCGCCATACATCGCTGAACGACACGGTCAGCATGTCATCGTCGCCGCCTGCATCGATCCCAGAGGCGCTCGCGGCACGCATCTGAGCCCACATGAGGTCGACCTCGTCGTCTCGGAGCACGATCTGAGCACTGAGCGCCGATGCGAGCAGCTTCAGCTCCGTCCTGGCGAGCCTCCCATCGCTGGTGGCCACGCGCTCGAAGGCAGCGCGGAGAATCTGCTTCTCGGCGTTCGCGGTGCTAGACGCGTCCAGTTGATTGAGCAGCTTGGCCGCGTCGCCTTCTCGCGCTAGTTGCTGGATCCGCTCCGTCTGTGCCATCGGCGTGTTCGTCAGCGCGGAAGCCATCTCGTCACGAAGCGACCGGCTCGCTGCCTACTAGAGACGCCTCGGTGGCCTCGTCGGCGATGCTGTAGCAGAGGCGGATCGCCTCCGCGAAGGCCGTAATGGCCTCTTCGCGCTCCTAGCTCATCCAAGCGAGCAGGCATCAAGCGTCAGCGTCGCCGCGGTGCCGCCGCGGTGTCGCGAGCCGGTACCTCGGTGAACGCGAGTAGCTCCGCCGTCTCCACGAGCACGCGCACTTGTCCTTGGACCGCAGCGGGACTATCGGCCACGACTGGTGTCTTGGGGATCCATCGCTCGGTCAGTCAGATCGGCACCTCGCCGCCATCGACACGAACAAATGGACTCCGTGCGCGTACCTGGTACAGCGACCGCACTTGGCTCAGGTCGGAGCGCAGTTTCGCAATCTGCGCCTCTCGGCTGCAGCCGCCGCGAATGGCGTCCGTGGAGACGACTGGCGGGGTCATGAAGCGGCGGACGCGAGCGTCTGCGTGCTGGGTACGCGTCGCCACTTGCCACGCTGTCCGCTCGAGTTGGCACTGGCACAGGCGGACCTCTGTCCCCTCGGTATCCAAGCACGAGATCGACCGACCGATCGGTCCTCAGTGAGCAGCAATCCAACTGGCTCGTGCACTCCAGCGCGAGGGCGAGGACGCCGCGTCACCTGCGAGCGCCAGCACCAGCTTGGCTTCGTCTAGCCCCTCGCTAAAGTCCGGGAAGTCGCGCGGCGACCGTGCGAGACGCAACAGCGCCTGCAGTCGAGAGCGCACGAGGCAGAGGGGGGTGAGTCCAATGCCCGCCGAGTCGCGCGCGACTGCTCTTGTCCGACTTGGTAGCGCTCGGCGGCCGCCTCGAGCTCGCGCTGGCGCGTGAGAGCCGCCGCCGCCTCCGACGCGTCCGAGGCTGCTCCTCGCTCGCGCGCCAGACCCTCGAGCGCCATTCTGTCCGAAGCGCAGGGTGAGCGGAGGTCGCGGATGCGGCGCTAGAGGCGCGTCCCGTTCCGACGCGACCGTTCCCGCGACAGAGGATCGCGTCCTGCAGCAACGCCAGCGCGCGTTCACTGCCACTGCTCTGGTATTGAAAAGGGAAATCGCGCCAACTGACTGACCTGCGGGGCACTCGGCCAAGTAGCGGCACTTCGCGCTGGTCCTTCTCGGACTACTGCACTCGACGCAGCCTTCTATCGGGGACGGATCGCCCGACGCTTCACCTCTTGCCCTCGATACTCCCAAGAGTCGATGTACCCTGTGCTCGCGCGCGCTCGGACGGACAGACAACCGCGCGATTGTCAGCGCAGCGCGTTAGCTGGCCGTGGCGCTGTGTTGCCGCCGGCGCTCGTAGTCCGGGTCGTCGGTCGGCAGCTCGAAGCGGCACACGGGACACGAGTTGTGCTGTCGCCAAGTGCGCGGGCGAGTGAGCACATGCAGTCCATACACCGTCCATTGCGAGGCGTGGATCCGGATCGTACCTGCTTGAGCCACGGGAGGATGCAGTCAGGATGGAACAAGTGCTCGCACGGCAGCTTGTGGACTTCCTCGTCGACCGCGAACAAGTCCTTGCACACAGGACACTCGGCGCTCGCGTCCACATCGCTCTGCGCAATCTTGCGCTTCGGCAAGTGCTCCACTACTTCTTTGGACGCCGGCGGCGCGCCGTGCTGTCATCCCACGCATCGCAGCGTCAGCAAGAGCCCGCCGTGCCGCGCCGCGCGGTGCCGCTCGGAGCACGGAGCGACCGCGCCGTACCCGATTGGGATCGTTCTGCATAAGCTGGTTAATCACGGTCGCCATGTTGCCGAACGCGTAGTCGCCCGGGTTGCTGGCGAGCATGGGCGACGTCAGGCCGAAGATGCCGCCCAGCGCGTTCAGCAGCCCGCTGCCGTCGCCGTCGCCCTCTCCGACGAACACCTCGACGGGTCTGCCTCCGAATGTCTGGTCGCCGCGCGCGAGGCTCCCCGACAGGAAGTGGAGCAGACTGTCACGCCACACGGAGGCACAGAGCAGGCTCAGTGTGAGTCGGCTGCCTGCACGCGCCGCCAGGGCCAACCAGCACGTGACGCACTCAGCCGGGGGCATTGACAACTCGTCGTCGTTGTCTTCCGCCGTGCCGCGCCGGAAATACCGGCTACAAGTTCGAGTCGCGGTGGGAGGCGCGCAACCGTCAAGGTCCCGTCGCAGTTAGCTCTCAGCCAGCGTCCGGCGGGGAACAAGGCGGCATAGACACCTACCGTGCCCGCGATCGCCTGGCGCGGAACGCGGCATCCAATCCGTCGGCAGCGTCGCGCGCGAACGGCGAGAAGACCTGTGTGGACAGCCGCCGCAGTGCATGCAATAGAGCGTACGCGAGGTGTTGGACCACCCTCCTTCTCCCAGACCGACAGGAGCGAGCCGCGCGAAGCAACGAGAGTCGCACACGCACCCCGCCGTCGCGGTCGCCGTCGCCGTCGCGGTCGCGGTCGCCATCTCCGCCAGTGGCTGTCTGTGTGTTGGCGCTCGCCGTCGCGGCGACCGGCACCGCCTGGGGCTCGCTCGGACTCTCGCCTTCCTGGACGGCGAAGCCTTGTGGCGGGTCCTCCTATACTCCGTCCGTCCGTCCGTCCGTCCGTCCGTCCGAGCAGCAACGCGCTGTTAGTCGCTTCCTCGTCCGCATGTGACCCCATCAAGGCGTGGGACGAGCGGATGGACGCACCGGGTCGACCTCCTCGACGAAGTTCCCGCCGCACTCGCGGCAGCAGACTTCCGCCGAGTCGACGTCGATCACAGTCGTGACGCTCGCGGCGCACACATGGCACCAGAACTGCGGGCTCGGTGGCACGGACGCCGCCGGCACGGCGACCGCCGTCACGGAGGCGCCGCTTGACTCGGCCATCCCCGCGCTCGTCGCTGAAGACGCGGACGGGGGAGACACGCCGTTCTCTTCTTGGCGGGATGGAACGCGCTGCAAAAGTCTCGAGAGGACAGAGAGAGAGAGAGAGAGAGAGAGAGAGATAAAGCGCGTAACCGTAACCTCTGAGGAGATGCATAACCGCAACCTCTGAGGAGATGCATAACCGTAGCCTCGCAGCAGATACGCAATCGTAACCTCGAAGCAGATACGCAATCGTAACCTCGAGAGAAAGCTGCTCGATATAGAAACCAACTCTTTCACTTGGCCGTGTTGAAGTCGCCATCGTTTCACGGAGCTGCCGGCAGACACCTCATAGCAGACTCATAGCACCCGCGAGCATCAGAGCATCAGAGGACTGACAAGCTGCTTCGACACCGATCCTTCGCGATACCATCCCTATCCAGGCTCGCAATGCGCTCACTGGAACAGCTCGGCCGGCAGCACGGCAGGCTGCAGCTGCTCGTCCGACAAAAAGTTGAGCGGGAAGTACACGATGTGCCCCTGCACGTCGCGCAGTTCGGCCGGCGACACGCTGCTCGTCGTGACAGCGCTCAGAGCCTTGCTAAACACCGACTGGCGCGCAGATCCGCTCGGCCCTTCGTCATCGGGCTCCGCGTCGACACCTGGCTCGCTCGCTGGCTCCTCGCTGTTGACGACGCCGACGACGCCGGCGCCGCCGCCTCCGACGCCGTTCGACTCGCCGTTGTCCACGATCGTGGTCGTGACGGTCGCCGCCGCCCGGGCAAGGTGGGCGTCCAACTGGTTGAATCTGGTCACGTTGTCCGACGGCACGCAGCCAAACGCTGCTTCGTACGCCAAGTGGTTGCGCATCGCCTGCTCCTGCATGGCGAACCACGCGTCGCTGCCCACTGGGTCTACGTACTTCTCGTACATCTCTGAGCCCGGCGTCACGCCAAAGTGCTCCTCGAACAGCTTCATGCGGAACGAGTGGCCGAACTTGCCGACAGCAAACGTCCCGTTCGCGATCGTGACGCTCTCGTCCATCTCGTGGTCGTCAACCACGACCGCGATCTCCGAGTCGCGGTCGCCGCACATGCTGCGCTCGTTGATATTGGCCGATCCAATGATGCAGCTGCGGTCGTCGACGATCATGATCTTGCTGTGGATGTACACCTCCTCCGTCTGGGCCGACGCCGCACCACTTTCGCTCTCGCTAGGTTGAACTGTGTGGTTGCGCAGACCGTAGAACGCAATGTACTTGAACGGATCATCGTCCAGCTCCTTCATCAGTGCGTGGTAGATCGAATGGCGACCACGCGAGATGGAGCGGTACTGCCAGTGCATCACTCCACGCAGACTGCTCGCGTCCTTGTCGTCGGGGCGACCAGGGAACGCCGGCAGCAGAGGCATCACCACCATCACGCGGAACTTCTCGCGGTTGTCTGCCGCTCGGCGGATTCGCTCCACCAGCGCGTTCGCGATGCGGTTCGAACAGAACGCGTCGCCCTCGAGACCCGACACGAAGAACTGGTTCTCGATGTACACGAAGTGTTGGGCACTGCCGATGAGACGGATGTACGCGTTCTGGATACTGCGCTCCGTCGAAATGCCTCCCGACCACTGCGACAGACTGCGCACAACTTGCACGTGGCACTTATAGCCCTTTCCCGATGCGCCATCCTCAGGCACAGGAGACATGGTAGTCATCGCCGCAGCGTCCGAGGGACCCTCCACGGCCGTGCCGTCACTGCTCGCTTGGGGTTCCGTTCCAAGGTGTAGCAGTCGAGCGAGACGGTCGTTGCGGTTGAACCCGCGATGAGCTTCAGTCTGTGGCTGAGCCATCTGGCGAATGTTCTGCATGGCGCGCACTACACGCACCGCGTTCTGGAACCGCTGGCGCAGCGGCTTCGCGACAGGGTGCGCGAACCGTTCCATATCCTTCCTCGGCACCAAGTGGCGCAGACGCTTCGACTTCTTGCGGGTCGACACCGAATAGTTCCAGCGCTGGATGAAGTGGCGAGCCACGTCGCGCGCTGGCTGACCCTCCAAGCGGCAGTGGCAGTCGTGCCACGGCATTCGCGGAACCACCTTCCGGTCAATCATGTCGACTTCGGGCTGGTCCACTTCGATGAAGTCCTTCACGCGCGGGTTGGAGTAGTCCTTTCCCACAAAGTCGGTCGGCGCACCGTTGTCGTCGAAGAGCACGTGGTTGGCAGTGTCCCAG
>JAADYC010000584.1:0-16935 GCA_023338135.1 Phytopythium kandeliae | reverse complement strand
TCGAGTACTCGAGATCGATCGCAATCGACTGGATGCGCAGCATGTCGAAGTACACGAGGTCGGTCTGGATACCGCCGCCGTCTGGACCACTCACTTGCACGACGGGAACAGCAGGCACACGGCGTGACAGCGTTCGCTCCAACGTCAACATCGACCGACGCGCAACCGTGGCATCTGAGACCAAATACGGATCCACTAGCTTGACGAGCGACACCAGGAAATCAATGTCCACCTTGACCGCCAAATCGCCCAGCGCGAACTCAAGAAGCTTGTACGTGCCAACACGCGCAGCCAGATCTGCGTCGAGAATGAGCTTGATGAATGGCTCCGGTTCCGCGTCTTTCCCGACAGACTTGTCGCTGTAACCAGTGTCCGCAGGGTTCATAATCACTGGGAACTTGGCGCGAGACAACATGTTGTCGACCTGGAAGTGGAACAACGAGACCGTCCACTGCAGTGACGCTGGCGACTTCTCGACAAGAAGCGAATCAGCCGAGAGGAAGAACACCTCCTGCGGATACGCGTCATACAGCGACATGCCAAATCCGTCCAAGCGAATGTCGAATGACGACGCGAAGAGGATCTTGCGCTGCTGGAACTCGTTCTCGATCTGCACTTCCTGATTCTCGAGCCGACTCACTTCGAGTTCCTTCTCGATGAACTTGAGCACGCGCGTGCTGTCCTCCACGACAACCTGCACAATGACTTCAACGTCACGTTTCTTCTCACCTTCCGGAGCCAAGTACATCGTAATGGGATCGAGGTAGCCCACATAGTCGACGTCATACTTCTTCGTCTGAAGCTTTGGGGCGTCGGGGTGCGTCGACTTGATCTCGACAATTCGCTCCTTTGACAACGGATTATGCCAGGCAAACGAATGCCACTCGCCTGACTTCACAACCGCGCTTGTCTCCTTGTCGCCTCTGCGGAAGAACGACGAGTCGCCCAATTGCGAGCACGTGATCATGAAGGGCGTGTAGTTCTCGATGCGATACGGAGGCGCGCTTGACACGTCACTCAGGATCACGTACACGTACATATCAACGACCTGGACGCTGGCCTGGCAAATGATCGAACGTTCGCGCTTGGGCGAGTACATCTGCAGGAACACGTCACCCGCGGCGTTGATTGGGATCGCAAACGACCACGCCTTGGTCGCGTCTCCACCCCACTCGTTCGAAAACGAGAACGAGATGTACCGCTGGCAGTTCGTGATGGACTCGTTCTTCTTCAGTGTCGCGAAGTGGTACACAGGAGTTGTCTGTCCATTTGCCAGCGACGTCTGCAACGCCGTGACATCATCCTCGCTGCGCTTGTGGAACAAGTCATCGACACGGGCTGGGTCCGTCTCTGTCGTCGCGAACGTCTGCACGAACAGCTGCTGGTCCAGGTTGTTCTGCACGAAGTAGCGCGGGCTAAAGGTGAGCGCGATTCCAGGCTCAAACAATCCGTACAGACCTTCGACCTTGACAGCAAACACGCTGGGGCCACAGACACACTCGCCAACAGTATTGACCGTGGTCGTGTTCATCGGCTCGGACCACTCGGCGTTTTCCACGGCGTGCGCCGACATTGTAGTCGAGGTGTAAGACGACTCTGGTATCGATCCGAGGAAACTCCACGCTTTCGGCCGCTTGTTCATTTTCTCGAGAGGCTTCAAGCTCAGGCGATCATTCGCGAGTGACGTCATGACCGGGTAGTTGAAGTCATGAGACATTTCCATCGCCGTCAGCGTGTTTCGCTTTGCGCCAGGAGACGTCGAAGCGAGCGCAAACTCGACTGATGTGTTGTTGATGATCCAGTATGGACTGAAGAAGCGAACGATGCGGGGCTGGTTGGGCTGCGTAATGCGGTCCAGCTTGAACTGAACGCCGTCGCCGAGGTCGACCACTTCCTGTGCCGTCATGAATGACTCCACCTTTCCGTGAACAGCCATCAGCATAGGCTTCGACCACTTCGAGCACACTTCGTTTCCAGATCGCGCATCCGAGTCCTTGACCAAGCGCGTGCTCATGTAGCCCGGGAACAATCCCGACACGCCAGACACTTCCGCATCGTGGCCAGCCTTGACAACCCCGTGCAGAACATCGTTGCCGTTTTCGGGCTCAATCTCGCCATGCAACAACCCCTCCAGACGCGACAGCTCGCTGAGAACATTCTTCGACGACTTGCTTCGGTACTCAACAAACCGGTACTCAATCGCGTACGGCAGCGAGTTGCGCACGACGAATGGAGGCAACAACGCGAGCTCCCACTCAAACTTCGACTGTAAGAGCCATCGGCGAAGAATCACGTTCGGAGTGAGCCGCTTCAGAACCGTAGACGAGGTTTCCTCGGTTTCGCCATAAACGATCGCGCCGCCACGACGTTGAGTGATCTTGGTCTGATGGGTCGCCTCGTACTCCGCTAGCTCCCTCGTAGCCGCGACAGACGTCAAGATATCGTCGTTCAGCGAAGTCTTCACAATCCACTGCTCGTAGTGCTCAGGCCGAGCGTAGAACTCGGTGATTCCCATGAGAACACTCACGGGTAGCGCGATTCGCGCGTTCGGACGAAGAGAAATGACAGGAGACGTCGTTGACGGACGTCCTTCTCCACCAACCTCGAGGTACTTGACTTCGTACGTTTGCGAGCTGTGGTTGATAAAGAAAAGGTTTGGCTTCAGCACCACTCGTTGGCGAGTAGGATTCTCCAATCGGGAAACTGCAGTGATGAACACCGTGGACGGCTCATCATCTCCAGTTGACACGCCGATGTTGGTGCTCCCGAACGAAGGAATCGCGGTACTCTTCGTACTGGCTCCCCAATTCTCGATCTCGATGCGGTCGAGTATCGTCGCCCCATCCTTGATGACGCCTCCTTGAATATGGACGTGATCGCCTGCAGCGATTGTCGCACGTTCATCGCTACCGTTCCACTGGACCGTAACCGTGCAGCCCGTCAGGTTCTGAACAAGGCAGTCCGAACTCTCGTGGGTCCGCCCAGAGACTGCTGAACGGAGACCTTCCTGGTGTTTTTGCAGTGCATTGCGCTGCGCTTCACCATCCAGAGCATCCATCAGCGCACGGTAAGTCTTCAGTACACCAGGAGTGACGTTGATCTGGAACCGCTTTGCAGCTTCAACCAGCACAGAGAACCCATTCTCTTCTCGTCCAGACGACAGTCCTGCCACGATGTCCCACGGCTCGATGATGTACTCCATATCGTTCACGAACTCGCTGTAGCACGATGAGGCGATCTTGACGCCGAAGAGGGCTGTCCATTCGCAATGATCGGACGTGGCTAAACCAATCCAGTCCACAGCCCCGACTTCGTTGATGTCCGTCCCCGACAGATCCAGCGACAGCTTCACATCGCGTACCACGAAGTCGCCACGACAGAAACGAGCAGGAAGCTCCACGTCTGTCAGCACGAAGCGGATGTTACCCATCTGGATGTCAGTGGTAAACTCAAGTTGTTTCTTCACAGGATCCGCTACTTGCGACAACGTGACCAGGTGCTCGGTTTCTTCCAAGGCGGCGCTGAAGATGCCGTCCTTCTTCTTCTTGGCGATCACCTTCGCTGCGCTTCGATATTCGCTGATACCGCCGCAGTGAGCAAAAGGCTGAAGCAGCCAGTCGCAGATAATGTTGCTCTTTTCGGCGTCGGAGATCGCAGGGAGCACCAGTTGGTCCCAGCAAAGCTTCGCTGCCTCGTAGTTCTGGAGCAAGCGCACCAATTTCTTCTGGACGTCCAACGGCAGCTGCTGTCCAAAGGAGTGATTCACAACACGTGTCTCGTTCTCGAACAGCTCCCAGAATCTGCCCTGGAACGCTGGACGCTGCATCCACTCCTCCACTTGCTGCATGTTCGTCACCTTCGTATCGCACAACTTGTCAATAACCGTGAACGAGTGGTACTCGTTTCCACGAAGGTTCAAGAACCCATTGAGAACTCCGCTGCCATCGTAGGCAGCTGACGAAGCCGCGCTTGCCGCGCCAGTCAGCATGTCGTCTCTCAAGAAAGCACGCAGCTCATCGAACTCGATCAGCCCACTCCCGTCGCGGTCGATGTCTTTGAACAGTTCGCGAACGAAATACTCGAGTTCGCTCTCGAGGAGTGTGTCGCCAACCTTCACACGCCGCAGCAGCAGCAGCAGCTCGCTCAGCTCGATGTTGCCGTTCTTGTCGTTGTCGATCTCGTCGAAAAGCTGATGCAGGCGAGTTAAAACCGCGTCTACTTCCGCTTGGCGACGAATTTCTTCTTGTTTCGCTTGGCTCTCGGCCTTCATCCGCGCGTGCTCCGGGGTCGTGGTCTGGATACCACTCAACGCTTGGCCACAGGACGCCAACAGCGACAAGCTGAGGTCTGACCCGGCCATTACCACGTCCGGGATTTGCATCTCCAGATTCTGGTGACACTTGGTCGGCTCACTCTTGTCTTGCTTTAGCGTGAATCGGAAGAGCATGCTCATCGGTGACAAGATGTGTTCCGCGTCGTTCATACCGTCGACGTAGTGAGCGGCGATGCCGAACTTGGTGACGTTCATCTCAATCATCTCTTTGACGCGCGAGCTTTTCACGCTGATCTGCAGCGACGCCGGGATGACAACTTGGCAATTGACAATATAATCACGGCTCACGGTCGAGACATTGATGTCCGTCGTTAGCGACTTGGAAAAGGAGTCCGAAGGCAGCAGCACCATCTGGCAGTCGTCCATGCGCATATCGACGCTCAGCAACATACCGCTTAACATGCTGAAAGGCGCCATCGACACCTCCTGCGCAGCCTTGTTCGCCTCGTGTTGGTTTGCAACGGCGCTTGCAGCCGTAGACTCGGGCTCAGCAACTGGAACAGCGAGTGGCCGAGCTTCCGCTAGAACCTGGCTGGTGTCTGTGCTGAAACGATCGAGGTAGAGCAGGAAGTACTCAAGCGCTTGGACCGCAAGGATCAGCTGCGCGTTGACCACGTTGAGCTGGACGCTCTGCTTTCCACTCTGGTACTGGGACAGATGCAAACTCAGCATCTGCGGTGGTGTCAGCGTGTCAGCTTGCGAAGCCACCTTGGTGAAGTCCGCGTAAAGGATCTTGGACGCCGGGGTGCCGGTCGGACCCACCAGGGAGGATGCGATGTTCACGACGAACATGGCCTGCGTCAACGTCAAGTCGATGTCGAGTGTCTTCTTCTCCTCTCCCTCTGGCACGGTGTAGGAGCACAGGTTCACTCCAAACCCGATCGCCACCATCTCGGCGACCTGACGCCCGTGCTCGACGAAGCTCATGCTGAAGTTGTCCCATCGAAGACCAATTTCCATCGCCTTGAACATGATGTTTTCAGGCTTCGTGCTGAATTCCTGAGCAACGGTGTTGAGCTCGGCAATCGAAAACTCGCTCTGATCCGGCCGGAAGAACTTTGCCAGCGATAGTGCGCGAGTACGCAGGCGCACAATCTGCTCAAGCGTCATCTTCGACTCCAGTTCTCCGAGCTTTGCCACGTCCGCAGCACTCAGCTTCTTCTTCGTCTGGTCGAAGTTGTCGGCGTAGAATGCGAGATCTTCGTCGCTCAACTGCACATGAGCTGCGTCGTCCGCCTCAGCGGCTCGCACGGTCTTCACCAGCACTTGATGGTCCATGTACGGGACGTACAAGTCACGGAGCACGTCCACCAGCATCTCGCTCGCAATCGACATGCGGTTGACTTCCATCGAGACGAGCTGGACTTGCGCCAGACGGTTTTCAAGTGGAATCGGTGCGAGGTTCTCGACGATACCGAGAAGACGCGGCATTGGCGGGACCTCCAGCTTCAGCTCCAAGCCAGGGAACTGCATCAAGTTCACCTCGTCCGGAGGTTGACTGGGCTTCAAGTCGTCCTTCTTCGCGCTCCCGGTGTCCTCCGGCGAGCCACTCTTCGCCGCACTGATCGTCATTCCCTTGATTGTCATCTTGTGGTCCACACGAATGTCGCTCGACGCCAGGACGAGCTGCAGCGCCTCGTCGAGTTGCTCGTGCTTCGCGTCCGTGATCAGGTCGAACGATCGAACGCCGAAGGTCACACGCGTTGGCTTCTCTGACGGAACGGCGTTGCTGCTAGTAATGCAGACCTTGAATTGCTCCACATGCACGTCGATCTGCGCTGCAACCAGCTGAACCACGCGGTCCTTGAATGAAAATGCAGGTGGCGCTGGAGGAGTCGTCGTCGCAGCCCGTGCCTCATCTAGCTTCTGCTGCTGCTCGCGCTTCATCTTCTCCGCCACCAGCTTGCCGATCAGCCCACCAGCTTCGCCAAGCTTCATCGCCACAGCATCCTTGAGCTCAAAGGCATCGGGTGCGGTGAGATCAACTGTCACACCGTCAACAGCGATCTCGTCGATCTTGACCACGATCTTCCACGTCGTCGCAATTTGGATGGTCATGCGCTTAATCTCGACGGCCGTGAGCGCAATGGGAGCGAGCCCTTGCTTGGCAAACGCAAGCGTCTTCAGGAACTCGCTCTGCAGCTTGATCGCGAACAGCACGATCGTGAGCCCGCGCAGTGTCACTGTCGGCACTGCCGCAGTCGCGCCGTGGTGCGCACGCGCCTGGAACGACCCGAAGAGGAACTCGAGCGAGATGCATGGCTGCAGGTACGCGGCCGCGAACTTGTGGATCAGCGCCGATACGAGCGGGAAGACCGTGACGCGCGCGAGCGCCGGCACGACGCACAGCGACAGCGGCACGAGCACCGACACGAGCGCGACGGCCAGCACGCCGAACATGCCTGGCGCGCGGTTCGCGAGTAGGTGCCACAGCGTTGCTGGATTCTCCGACGCGCGGCGGCCCGGAGCGCGACCTTCTTCTTCTTCTTCCTCCTCTTCCTCTTCCTTCCCCTTCCTCTCTCAGCCGCTCTCGGGGCTAACTGGCCGCGCGCACTCTGCGATGCAGCAGGGAATTCGCGGACTGCGTTGATGCTCGGCGCAAGGAAGGGGAGGCAGTTGCGGCGCCAACTCACCCCTGTCTAGTGACAATGCGCAACTCTCCTCGCGTCCGAGACTTGTGTAATAGTATGGCGTTCAAAGATTGCCGCGATCCTGCCACTAAACCAAGGGATTCACGGTTGGTCTTGAAGTGTCTACGTGCGACCTTCGTGCGACTTTCGTGCAACTCTCTCATCGTTTGAGGTGGCTACGTCATTTATCACATCTCACAGGTCTGATTTCTGGTATCCTCTGCTGTGGCATGAAATGCCATGGTGACTAACGAGTCCCAAGAACGGTGGAGTTTGGATGATGGACGTCGGACGCGGCTGCGTGGGTGCAGCATGGCAGAGGTGAGAGGCGCCGTGTTCTCCTCCCCGCAGAGCCCGTGGCGGCACGGCTGTCGCTTGGTGACGCCATCGTGCTTGGCAGCACACTGGGCAGCGTCAGCCAAGCGTTTGTGGCGGCTGGTCACGCACGACGTCGATCTTCCGATTCCGTGTAGTCGAATGTATGCAATGCCATGGTGTATCGTTTTTACAGGGGAAGAGAAGACATGCATGACTTATTCTAGAACAAGGTGTGCATATCAAGCATGCAAGGCTATGAGAAGATTGCAGGCGAGGCAGCTGGAGATCAGCTCGTATCATTTCAACCAATGACTGACGGTAGAATGCCTCGGTCGAGGTGGACGCAATTCGGAGGAGCGAGTGAGACCAGCCATGGCGCCAAGCAGCTCCTTGCCGCGGAAGCTCTTCACGCTGGCGTTCCTGGTGCGTCCGCAAGCTCCGCATGGTACGCTCGAGGTGCTGCTCGGAATGAAGAAGCGCGGCTTTGGCATGGGCAAGTGGAATGGCTTCGGCGGAAAGGTCGAGCCCTCGGACGCGTCCATCGCGGCAGCCGCGGCGCGAGAGATCCAGGAAGAGGCCAACGTTAGCGTCCATGCGAGCGACCTAAGCCCGCGCGGAGTGCTGACGTTCACTTTCGAGGGGCGTGAAGGTGCCATGGTGCGCGCGCGATCTTGTGACTGAGAGCAGTCGGCTGGAGGACTCACGCAGTGTCGCAACTGCGCAGGAAGTGCACGTGTTCCTGACCACCAAGTTCGCCGGCGAGCCGTCCGAGAGTGACGAGATGCTGCCCAAGTGGTACAGCTTCGACGCGGTGCCGATCGCGCAAATGTGGTCGGACGATCACTTGTGGCTCCCCCACGTACTCGAAGGCAAGTCGGTGCGCGGCCACTTCCATTTCGACGACGACGAAGCGACCATCCTCGAGCACAAGCTCGATGTGGAGTGAGCAAGCAACCGACAGACCGATGGCTCCAACAACAAGCCCTCCAAACGCGTCGATAGAAGTGTGGGCCGCGTATACGAAGAGAATTCGCCATGTTGGAATGAAAGGGCTCTCGCTTCACCCGTTCCTCTTGCTCACCCGCCGCAAAATTGAATCAAAACCCAGAGAATGCCTACCCAGTCAGCACCCCCCTCGCCCTACGCAGCGGTCGCCCACTGCGACACATCAACGCCAGCGATGGCCGCGCGCGTGGCGACCCAGTACAGCGAGTTCGTGAGCGAGCTGCCGTCGTCGAAGAAGGTGAGCTCGCGCACGTCGTTCCACGCGTCGGCAGGGTCGATGATGGCCAAGTCCAGGTCCGCGTAGCCTCGCCAGCGAGGCTCGATCGGGTCCGTCACACGGTCGAGCGCTTGCTTCTGGAGTACGGGGTACTCTTCACGCACGAACTCGGGCGACAGGAACACCGGCGTGATGGGCGTGAACGGGATCATGTTGATCAGGTGCATGTGCTCCGGCTGCGGACCGAACCAGGTCGTGTACGACACCTTGGTGGCCGCCACCTGGCCAGTCATCTTGTTGGCTGCAAACACGGGCTCGTAGATGGCCGAGTCGCTCGGCATCTGCCAGTACGTGCGAGCCGCACGGGCCTCCAAGGTCAGCAGCAGGCGGCCGATGTGCTCGATTGCGCGGACGCCGAACGCGCGACCAACCAAAAACACGCCGTAGTAGGCGTTCACCGCCTCGCTCACGCTCTCCTGCGACTTGCCGCCCTCCAACGTGTACACGCCGCTCGCGAATGAGTGGCCGTCAAACCACGAAAAGTGCCGCGCGAATGGGAAAAAACGACTGCGGAGGCCACACGAAGCGCCTGTCAGTCAGCTCCAAAGACCGCCACAGCTTCACAAACAAAGAGCTAACGTACTCCTCGGCCAACGGGCTGGCGATGTCGCGGGCGATGGACATGACAGCGGCGCGATGCTGCTCGGCGAAGTCAGGTCGAAACTTGGCCACCACGGCGACCGCGTAAAGGAAGTAGCCATAGTGGAAATGCTGCGCCAAAGGCATCAATCGCCACCGTCAGTCAGTTCTTCCAGCTTCAGGATGCAGTGGTTCTCATGACAGAGACGTACATGATCGTTGTACCATCCGTTGCCGAAGTCCGTCATCCAAAAGACGCCCTTGAGCCCATTGAGCGAGCACAGACCGCCCCAGCTGCGATCGTACACAAAGTGATCCCCGTTGGCGCCAACAAGCCATGGAGTCACCCAATCCTCGACCTTGGAGAGCAGAGCATCGCGAGCGTCGTGGTCGCCCAGCTTGTCGGCGATCAACGCGAGTCGCACCTGCCGTGCGATCTCCTTGCCAAAGTAGTATGGATCCTGCGCCACTGGCGTGTAGTTGGAGTCCAGCACCAGCGAAGCCGCGATGTCTCCGCGGAGGCGCTCGGGAACTGGAGGCATCGATGAATCATCTGCAGAGTCAAATCCTGTGGCCGGCAGCTCCTCCGTCAGGTGCCAGCACGAGCCATGCACTGCCGTCATGTACGACTTGAGCGTGCGATGCCCAAGCTGCGACAGCACTTCAAACTCGGCACTCTTCGCCTCGTCGTTGGTCTCCGTAGCGACTGAAGTACTTGCAAAAGTCGCCACATGATGAGGGTTCGCCAGCATGAGCAGCGCCGACTTGGACCCATTCACAACAGGCTCAAATTGTTTCGTTGTCCAGCAGAACGCCACGTCGCCAATCGCATGGTCATTGGTGTCTTCCTGCACCGCATACTTGACGTTTGAGGCGACCGGATACACGTGTGCAGCCTCGTCCAAGAGCTGAATCGCTTTGCCCATGTCATCGCCAGTCGGAACCACCGCCAGCCGCGCCGCGCCAGTGTAGAACGCCGAGTCAACGAGCCGCACGTTCGTGGGCGTCGTCAGCTCCCCTCGGAAGTTGTACGCACGGTAGTCCTTCTCGTTCGCGAACTGTAGGCGGAGCGTGCGCGGCTCTCCGAAGTATAGCAGCCACTTCTGGCGCGCGAGGCCGACAGGAATGCCGTCACCACTAACCTCCGTGGTTTCGTTCGACTCGCGTCGGATGCCGTAAACGAGCACGTCGAGCTCGAAACGCCGAGCCGTCCACTGCTGCAGCGCCGACGCCGGGGCGGACGGATCCATTTGCTTCACCGCCTCACCATTCACGCTCAGCACGGCGGTCGCGTTGAGCTCGAGCACAGGGATCACGCGCTGGTATTCGACCGTCACATAAGGGGAGCCGCGTACGAGTAGGGCTTTCATCCACTGGTCTGCGTCGTCGCCGAAGCGGTACTGCATCGTGACCGAGAGCGGATCGAAGGCCGTCACATGACGCGCTGTGCTGTTGCCATCCCCCAGCAGCGCCGTGGTGACCTTCTCCTGGTCGACACTCGCGCTGTAGCCCGTAAAGCTCGCATCCACGTTGAAGAACTCCTGCACGGACGCATTGGTGGCTGCGCGGCGCGAGTCACCGTACGAGATCTCCAGCCGCCTGGGAAGGCTGCGCACCGTGTACGGACTCAGCGTCACCTGTCCAGCGCCGTAGTTGAGCCCGTGGCTGTCTCCGACGAGCAGGTTTGTCCAGAATGCGTTGGTCGGGATCGCGCGGCCGGGCATCGAGATCAAGCGCGGAGGGATCGGATGTAGCTTCGACACGAACGGTGGTGTGAGCGTTAAGATCTGCTCCTCCGTCAGCTCCGGCGCGCCGGCTCTGGTCGGAGCGGTCGTCGGAGGAACGGTCGGCGCCGGCGCGGACGGGGAACCGGTCGTAGCGGACGCCGCCGCGCTCCGGTGGTGGGAATACGAGATGTGCCAGCACACGAGCACAAGCATGACGGCCGCGACGGGCAGCGCGACGAACAGCGCGCGTCGCAGGCGGTTGCGCCGGCGCGTGCCGTCCGCGCTCTCGCGCGAGCCCCGGCGCGCCGGCAGCAGCGGCGACGACTCCATCGGCGCCATCGGGTGCGGCCCTCGCTCGTGTCCTTGCTCTCGTCTCTCCCCGGTCGGCGCGGAAGCGTAAGTGGCGGCGGCGGACGGACCCTCGCGGTCGAGATCGAGATCGAGATCGGATCCCCCGAGTAGATGCGCGAGTGCGACAACCAGGATACGCCAGCCAGCGTGGGACGGAAAAGATCGACGCCATCCTTTTAGCCAATGTATGAGCGTTTCGGAGCAGAACTTGATTCGGATTGGGCAGAATGCGTTCGGAGCTTAGGCACTCAAGCGGGGGACGTAGAAGTAGGTGGGTGCGTGTCAAAACGCGGCGGCAACGAGGTCAAGCGTGCCCGAATGCGTGGAGCAAATCGTGTGGTATCAGAAAACGAAAGCGAAGCGATGGGGTGACCACCACGTGGACTGGACGGCGCTCAACCTCAGCAGCCTTCCGTCATGACAGCTTGATGGCGCCGTACTGAGCCAGCGTGGCGGCATCTGCTCCCAGCGGCTTGGACGGTCGCTGGTAGCGGCGCCAGACGAGGTATACCAGCGAGATGGCGAGGTTGAACGCGCCGCAGAACAGCCAAATGTGCGAGCCCTGCGCGAGGAGAACGCCCGAGAGCACGATGATCTTGGGGATCGTGATCGCCCACGCGCCCGTGTTGCCGAACGGCACCTGAAACGGGCGTTCCGCGTCCTTCTCAACGTAGCGGAGCCGCAGGAACGCGAAGAACTCGAGCAGCAGCGTCAGGCTGGCAATGGCGTCAGCCGATAGTGTGAGCGCGACTTCTTTTCCACCCCATCATACACATGGCATCGACGCAATGCACGTACTTATTGAAGAACGTGTCGAGCACGACGAGGAACTCGAAGGAAAAGTTCATCAGCACGCCGGTGGTGACCGTCTGGAAGATGATCGCGGCGATGGGCGTGCCGAAGCGCTTCCACTCGACCGTGAGGATCGACGGTAGCATCTTGTAGTCGGCCACGGCCCACAGCGCGCGCGAGCTGCACGCCATCACCACGTTGAACTCGCCAAGCGTCGCGATGACGGCAGCCGCGCCGACCCACACGCCGAGCCATGGCGCGATCGACATGGCGATCGTCTCTAGCGAGCCCTCCTCCCACAGCGAGTAGTCCGATTGTACCATGATGCCCGCGCCAACTGCAACACATCATGACGGTGTCACCATGCCACTCGGAAGTAATACACACACGGGGAGCCGATATGTCGTACCAGGGAACGCATAGTTGATCGTGATGAGGAACATAGCGATGAGGATGGCGATGGGGTAAGTGCGTCCGCCATCCTTGACCTCGCCAGCCACGCATCCAAGCGAATCCCAGCCTAGTCACCAATACCAACGCGTGAGCAGATTGCCGCGCGCATGCGAGGTGATGGCAAGTGCTGCTACCTTGGTAGTTCCACAAGATGGTCGAGAGGAAGAGCGACCAGTCAATCTCCGGCGCAACGCTCCCCCACGTCGACAGGTTGAACGTCTCGACGCTCATTGGCTCGAGCACGAACGGCGCAAGCACAAACAGCGACATGGCGACCGATGCCATCGCAACCGCACGCATGCCCACTGCGTTGGCAGCAAACACAAGGAGCAGTGCCGTCGCCTTGACGAGCCAACGTTCCACTCCCGTCAGCGTGATGCCCATACCGGACTTGAGAAACGCCTCCACGTAGCTGTAGTTGAGCAGAAGGGTACGAGAATAGCGTTAGGCACGCCTGACTGCATAGAGTGGCAAGAGGCGCAGACGCACAGCGCTACCTGCAAAAGAGCACTGGGTACGTCGGCAAGTCGCACACATTGCTCCCGAGGGAGTTGAAGGCGTTGATCCAGCCAGCGAACTCGCCGAGCCCGCGCCGCACCCAGAGAATGTACCCGCCATTCTCATCGATCATGGAGCTCAGCTCAGCGGTCTGTAGCCACCACAGCAAGGCGAATTAGTTGCCACACCGGTGCTTCTACGCTGAACAACGACGACGACGATGACGATGACGAGGAGGAGGAGGAGGAGGCTCGCGCACCATGAGCGCCTGCGGTAAGCCCCACGTGAACGGCAGCAGCACGACTGCGAGCAACACGGGGAATGCGCCGGCGGCGCGCACGGCATCCTCGACACCGAAGGGCCCAGCCGCGACGGCGAAGTACGCGATGAACCCAAGCGTGATGTGGTTGATCGTGCGCGCCTTGTGGCGATGCGCGCCGCCCTCGCGCTGCTCGGCCTCAGCTTCGATGCGCTCGTACTCGGCCTGGCTCTCGAGCAGGTGGTGGTGGCCTAGCGGGCTTGGCAGGTTGCGCCACGCCTTGAGCGGCGAGCGGTCAGTCGACGACGGTGGCACGAGGTGCAGCAGGTGGTGCTCGTCCTCGTCCTGCGCGCTGAAGCTCGTGCGGATCGCCATGCGGCCGCCGCGAGCCGGCGCGTCGGGCTGCGTCATAGCTGGGGTCGGCCGCCGCGCACAGCGCGTGAAGGGCGGTCGTTTCCGTCCTGCGGACGCGCCGAGGAGGTCGTGGAGCCGCGAGCGGCGCTGGGAACTGTGACGGATTACGGGACGCTTCACCTCATGCAGTGAAGAGATCCAACTTCGCAATAGAACTTCACTCTCAACGACGACGGCTCAGGCGCACGTCCCACCGTAACGCCGCAGCTTTTACGAAAAGCGCGTATTTACGCGTTGGAACTGAAGCGGCGTAAATACGCCTCCTGGCACGTCTCGCAGCCAGTCATTCGCGGCTCCTGCAGAAAAAAAGAAAGCGACGCACAGCCAATAGGCGCAGCGCATTCTCCCGCTGACGCCTCCTTGTGCTCATTTTGCGAAGGTCGCCGCTGTCACCGAGGTCGCTGTGTGTTCGCTAGGGGACGAGTGCGTCCCTGCTCATCCAACAGCCCGCTGGCGCCCCCGAGTTTGCCTCGGCAGTGTGCCAGTGGGTATAGTATGCAGCAGATATCGAGGTCGGCGGCTCGGACCTCGCGCTGGACTCTAGCGCGAGCGATGCGCCGCTGGACGCCTCGCGCCGCTCTACTTGGCGCGACCGCGGGTGGTGCTTGCGCTCCCCGTTCAAGTGGATGCGAGTGAGCGTCGTACATTGCATCGAGTTGCGTATATCTGTCTGTTTGCTCGTCTGTGTGCTCGCTCTTGTGTGTGCGTTTGCAAGAAACACTCTGTGCTTGACCTTTATTCATGGTCGATGTCCAATTTTTCTTCTTGCGAGAGCGACTTCCGCGCTTACTCACCGCCACGTCGAACATCAGTCGGCGTGTTGGTCTTTCGTGTCGGAACATGCCGAGAAACTCATGTATGCATTGGAGCGAATGCGTGAAACTCAACATTGGAATCGAAGTGAGGAAGAAACCTCGTGGTGGAGATCGTTGATGAAACCAACACAATGACTACAATTCTCTGATCGATTCCGCAACCATGGATGTGCACGGAGACTCATGCCGTTGAACTGGCGACGCGGTTGAGAGCGGCGAGCGTATCGTGGAATCCGCTCTGAGCACTTGCTCGTTGGAGCTTCATTCCTAGCAGCAGCTGATCGAGCTGTGCTGCCACGGACCCGCCAGGTCTGCCAGTGAAAACAGTGGACGAAGCGGACGCATGTGCTCCTGCCAAATCGGGGAACTGCATGAACCGGAGCAGGCGTACCGCCTCGGCGGCCGCGTACATGCGGCTCTTCAGTCGCTCCGCCGACGAGCTGGACGCAGTTGTCGAACGGTGCCACTTCCACGCGCACTGGATCAAGAACGCTGCACTGGTTTTGCGTTTGCGATTGTAGTCGTAGAAGTGGACGACGTCCAGCACGATCTTCTCTTGCGGCGAGATCATCAGCGCGTCGATGAGCACCACGCGCAAGAGGCACGTGATAACCGTGCCGCCAATGATGGCACCAAAGACAATCGCGAGCTTGCCGTTCAGTGTCAGTGGTGAGACCTCGCCATAACCGACGCCGGTGATCGTCACGATCGTCATCCAGATGGCCTCGTTCACGCTCGGCAATCGCTCATTGATGCCGCTGTGATGCAATCAGGAGGTCAAGTTAGAGAATCGACGAGCGCGATGGAGACAGCACGTAGACACTCACGAACCGCTCAAAGAAGTTGAGAGCAGACGCAGTCAAGAGCCAATCCACCGCCAGGATTGCGGCTGTGCACAGGAACGGAAACTTGTGGAAGGAGTACTTGACAGCGAACCACACCGAAGACAGATCCACTTGGTGAAGGCGACCTATCATCGTAGGAGCACGGCAGCCACCCGTGAGACTCTCACCGCGTTGTATGAAAGCGGAGATGTTGCCTTTACCGATGAACCGGACGTCGTGAGAAGCCATGCTGTACCCGAGCTTGTTGCGGAGGAAGCGTCCAAGAAGGTAGATCCGAGCAAACACCACGACGTCTGCCAGCAAGAACCCACAAGGTGAGTCTCGCTAATAGCCCTAGCGGCCTGATTCGTTCGGTGCGCACCCAATTGATCCAGATGCTCAAGATATGACTCGTGAATGTGCAGGATCTGGTGTCGCGGAGATATTGGCGGGATGTGCGCCGTGCAAACGATCGCTTCAATTAGAAACGGTCTGCCGCACCGCATCAGGGTTCGTCCAGACTTTTGTGAGAAACAAAGCAACAACGCAGCTATGATGCCCAATAGCTCGCACAGCAATAGGTGCGCACATGAGCAGGCGGGAGGAAGGTTGGAGGAACATCGCTCCTGTCGGTAGCTGCTTGGTTTGCACCAATATCATGCACCGCAGTTCTGTTTACCGGTGGATCAAGCACGCACAAATATTGAGTACCTCGGTAGCTCCAACGTCATCACGGCACAGCTGCAGGCACGCACGGTATCGCAGCACGAGTCCAACGAGAAGCAGAGCTGAAGCAGTTGACAAGATCGCCTTGAGCGCGACAAATGTCCTCGAATACGTGAACTCGTGGTCGGCAGACGCCGAGTGCGATTGTTGGGAGTCCGTCGATGTCTGGAAATCATCCCATTCCACCCACAGGAGCTCGCTCTCGATAGCCACGCACAAAATACTCAGCGTGGCGAGGTAGAACATTCCATTCTCCACGCGCTGCAACGATGCGTCCAGCTGGTAGTGCGAGCATCGTCAGCAAATAGATGTTATCCGTAGTAGCTTATCGACGGCCGCAGAATCGAGGCGGTACCGCACCTGTCGGACACGGTCCAAGCTCTTGAACGTAGCAACTGTCGCTGTCCATTGCGCACCGCCAGCTGCGTGCTGTCGGTCAAGCTGCGCGAGATGTAGGAATGCATCAACGGATTAGAAGTGTTCGTGGGCGTGAGGGAGCAAGCACGTCGGATATCTACAGCTCCTACACTTCACCTGGCTCGCATAGATGCTGGCAGGTCTCGAGCGGTCGACCGGGGGCGAGGGCATCTCGCTCACTGCGAGCGCCGACGCCTCGCCATCACCCGCGGCTCGCTTCATCATCGCGCTGGGCAGTTCTTGTAATTTGAGTCGGCCATCGCGCTTCCCGCTTCTATATAATGTGGTTCACACAACTATCAGGACCAAAAGTGGTATATGCGGAGTAAACAATCGCACAGAAAGATCTCTTCGCAAAGATCAAGCACCTGCGCGCACGAGCGCCTCGCTGTCGCCACCGTCCCGATGGCGTCACTGGGAGGCGTTGACGCTCCGGTCGAGCCGCTTGAGCTCCCGCTGATGGACGTGTCGGGGAAGAAGCAAATTGGTCTGCTGGACGTGGAGGTGGAGGTGATGT
>JAADYC010000583.1:0-16950 GCA_023338135.1 Phytopythium kandeliae | reverse complement strand
CGTCGCGGTCGCCGTGGTTCCGAGCGACCGGCTCGTCGAGGTCGAGGCGCGCGTGGTGACGACCCCGAAGACGCCGCTCCGCATCGTGCGGCCCTCCTACAGCACCTTCGAGGCGCGCGTGATGCACGAGCAGGCCGCGCGCACGCCGGTCGGCGTCATGGCTTAGACTCGCAGCCGCGGGCGAGGCGAGGCGCCTGGCCGACCACCGATGTGGATCGGCCAGGCAATAGATGTGACGGAGTGAGTGAAGTGGCGATCGACATAGACTACGTAATAGACGTGAATACTACGAAGAGACCGCCGCACTGCGCGACCGGCATCAAGATTCGTACGCACTAGGATCGACCGGAGGTTGGGTTGCAACTGGCGCGTGTCGCCGCGGACGAAGCCGGCGCCGCCGCCGTCCATTACGGCAGAGACCGCGACGAGTGCGGCCCTCTGGTCTCACAGTCGACTGGTCATTCGCGGCCGTGAGCAGAGGCGCGCGCGGAGCTTCATCGCTTGGAGATCGCTGCATGCGTAGATTCGCGGCGGTCGATGCGCGTGGTGGCAGTTGAGCGGCAGCGGCATCACGGCGGACGCGTCATTCACTTGAAGTTAGTATGTCTTCAACCACGCGAGTATTCGCCATCCACTCGCAGTTTGTATGTCGTCGACCAGCTGGCGTTTACGACGAGTTGTGCAACCGAGAATTCCGGCAGTTTTGCGTGCCTGGTTGTCACAAAGACACAAACTGTGCGGCGACCGATGCGCACGAGCGAGCGAGCCTCTTTCCCCTTCGCTGCCTCTCTCCGTCGCTCTGCGCCGCCACTGCCAGTCTACAGCCATGCCACGAGTCCCTGGACCAGTTGAGCGCCGCGCAGACGGCGACCGAACGCAGCGAAATTTTCGGCGAGGAGGGGAGGGACGCGACGGCTCCATCCCTTCGCTAATTTTTGCCGACGTGGGACGCTGACACGTTGCTGTCCGTCAGTCAGTCCGTGCGTGGGTGTCGTCCGGCGCCGTCTTCGAGGCGCCACGGTGACGCGAACAAGCTGAAGCGGCAGAGCGCCGCGCCACCCAACCGGCGCGCCGTTTGGCGAGCGCTATAGCGCGCTTTGGGGCAAACCGTCGCAATTGCCGCGCGTTTGGCCAGTCGCTGTAGCCAAAACCACTGTCCCGTCGCTTTACGTTGATTTTGAGAAGGCAGATGGGCAGACGGGGGTTGTGCAAGAAACTGGTCCGTCGCGGCGAAGAGGCTGCCGGGAACATCTTTGGCGCGTGGACCGCCTTCGCAATGGAGGGCGGCGGCCGGCAGGCGGGAGGCGGGAGGCGGTGCCGCGTCGCGGCGGTCCGCGGCCGGCAGGCAAGTCGTCGGTCAGTCTGCGATTCTCCGAGCCGCCGACGGACTGAGTGAGCGCGCGAGCGAGTGATCGGCAATGGGACTGTTCCTGGAGGGTCTGCGGCTGCTGACGACCGTGTCGTCGCTGCTGCTGACCGTGTCGCCGTGGCCCGAGTTCCGCGGCATCATGGCGGCCAAGAGCACAGGCCCGCTCACGGTGCTGCCGATCGTCATGCTCTTCTGCAACAGCTACATGTGGACGGTCTACGGTTTCCTCGTCGGGCAGCTCTTCCCGCTCATCGCGACCTGCTCGACGGGCCAGTGCACCTCGGCCTTCTTCATCGGCGTCTACTACAAGTACTCGAGCGACCGCGCCGGCGTGCGCCGCGTGCTACTGCGCACCGCGGCGGTGCTGGCGGCCACGACACTCTACGTGCTGCTCGGCGTCTCGGGTGTGCTCGTGCACCAGCCGTTCGAGGCAGTCGTGCGCGCGCAAGGACTCATGTCTATCGTCGCGAACCTGTGTCTGTACGCGGCGCCGCTGGACACCATGGTGCGCGTCGTGCGGCTGCGCAACGCCGAGTCGCTGCCCATCTCGCTCTGCATCGTGAACCTGCTCAACGGCGTGCTCTGGGTCGCCTTCGGGCTCACGGAAGGCGACTACTTCGTGCTCACGCCCAACGCCATCGGGTCCGTGCTCAGCGCCGTGCAAGTTGCGCTCTACATCAAGTTCCCGCCCGCGAGGACCGAGACTGGCGCGCTGCCGGTGACCACTAGGGCGTCGCCCAAGTTCGTGGCGCCGCCGATCCATTACGACACCATGTCCCAGCGCGACGCCCCAGTCGCTGTCGTCGGTGCCGTCGAGGCGAGCGAGCGTCAGCCGCTGCTCGTGGCCGCTGCGGCCAACTAGGTTCCTGTGTCCGTGTATAACTGCGTTCAAGCGACTCTCTCTCTCTCTCCTCTCGTTTGTTTTCGCGAACAAAGTGCACCACTGCCGCTCAAAGCTGACGAGTGCTAGAATGAGACCGCGAAAGTCACCGGCGTGCTCATCGAGGCGACGATGAGAGCCTGTTTTTCTTGTGTATTGTATAATATCATACCGTTTGATATCCGCTTTCAGACTTGCACTGTCCATAACAATTGATAGTCGGTTACATCGGATACGAGCAATCGTTGCTGAACGAACAGAGACTTGCCTCCACCTTGAGCGGTCGCATGCCCGATCTTCGCAGCCGCGGGAGCAACAGGAAGGATCCTCTGACGTTTGGCGTGGACGCTGGTGCCCATTCCTCGATCGTCGCCTGGCGTTGGCAGTTTCCTCGAGCGGGAGCGCCACCACGATGGTGCAAGTGCGACGACGCCTTCTAAACACCCTGTTTGGAAGCCGTGATGCCGACTTTTTTCGTCCAATGAAAATCTCATAAGTCTGTTTTCAGCCAATTGAGTGGCTGTATCCAACCATTTTGGGGTCATCCCATCATTGTGTTTGCCGCCGCGGACCTCCAGTTCGACAGACCGAGCGACCGAGGGACCAGTGCAACCAAGCAAGCACCAGTGCATCAGAGATGTTTCTGCTGCTTGCGTCAGCCCTGCCAGTCGCGCCATCGATGCTCGCTCACTCCCCAACTCTCCACCTGCTACGCATCCGCAAGCCACCGCCCGGCTCCTCGCTCCACTCACGACTCAGCCGACCATGGGCAGCTCCAACGGATGGGAGGTCGCGCTGTCGGTTGTGACTGGCATCTCACAAATGGCCATGACGCTCAGCCTTGTCCCAAACCTCTATCGTGTGTACAAGTCCAAGTCGACGGGCGACATGATCGTCTTCCCTCTCGTGGCCATGGTCGTCAACAACAACTGCTGGACTATGTACGGATACATGACGGACAACATGTTCCCGCTGTTTGCGACGTCCCTCTTCGCTGAGATCGTCGCCTCGATCTACGTCATCGTGTATTTCATCTACTCTTCGAACCGCTGGTACGTCGTCCGGACGGCCGCGATTGGCGGCGCCGTATTCGCCGTCACGACCACGTACGTCGCGCTCGGCTCCGCCGGCGTCACGCACCAATCGCTCGAGCAAGTGTACACGATCCACGGCTGGCTCGCCGTCGCCATCAATGTGTTCATGTACGCGTCCCCCCTTGAGAAGCTCCGAGTGGTGCTCCAAACGAAGAATGCGGCGTCCATCCCGATCAACCTCAGCGTCATGATCTTCATCAACTGCAGCCTCTGGGTTCTCACTGCGATCGTGGATCACGATGTCTTCGTGCTCACGCCTAATTGCATCGGTGTGGTGCTAACCGCCGTGCAGATCACACTCTACTTCGTCTATCGACCGTCGAAGGCGTCGACACCGACGGTCAAGGACGAGCAGATAGAGATCGTCGCCTGCAACGGCTATGCTGTGGAGCCCGTCTGTTCGCCGGTGGTTGCGTTCGAGCCGCTCCGCTCGCCCCTCGCGCCACTCCGCGCGTAGCCCTTGCGCTCGTTGATCAATTGATGCATCTTTCTACAAGCTCTCTATAACCAACACTTGCAACCATTCAATGATTTTCCCAGCCAGCCAGCGTGAGCTCGTTCTACTTCGCGAACGCAGTGGTCGTTTTGCTCATCGCCGTTTGGTGCGGCGCCACGATGGCGGTGTTCGGTCTGCGCCGCCTAGCTCGCTGTGTCCGTGATCACGTCCAACTGTTGTGGCTCAATTTGAGGTGGCCTCCCCTTCAGCACCTCTGCGACCGCCGTAGACCAGTGTAGCTGAAGGACTGTTGGAACTCGCGGGACGGCGGACGGCCGATCAACGGACGCGGAAATATGGAGGACACGAACTCCTACGAACGTATCCGCAGCTCGAAGAATCCGCCCCTCACGTCTGGCGTCTCGCTCGTCGACAATTGACGCTCCCATCGCCGGATCGGGTGGCGCGGATTCGACTGGAGGTTGACACGGAAGGAAAGAAGCGGCAACCCGCCTTCGCTCACCATTCGGCACGCCTTGCTACACTCACCGACTCGCACACACTCTGTCGCTGGAGCTCTTTGCTCCAGCAGGAGCCGAGCAGTGCGAGCTGCTTGCGTCTGCTTGTCGTGTGGACGCGACTGGCGGTGGAAAGTCGTTCCTCGGCGTTTTCTTTTGGTGGTGCAGCGACCAAACCGCTTAAAGTGCGTGCCGTTTGCGTCGAGTGGTGAGAGGACGCAAACGATATGCGACTTGAGTTCACTTGACTGCTGTATGCTGAACTCAGGGACTGTTTGCGTCTGGGTGACCCGCCAGCGTCATCCGCCAACCAGTCAGCCGACACTGCGACATGGGCAGCGGTTGTTGTCAAATCCGTCATCGGCAGTGGCGGAGGCGGCGCTGTCCGCCACACTTTCCAATTCTCCTCGCCGCTCGCACTCATTCAATGCGTCAGCGCTTTCGTCCGCGCCTCAGCTCCGCGTCCGCACTGACGACTGAACGACCGGGACCATGGCAAGCGAGGCGGTGATCCTCGTGCTGCGCATCTTGACCGCGCTGTCGGCGTTCGTGGTCATCCTGAGTCCCGCCCCCGCGATCATCCGCGTCCACCGGTCCAAGAGCGTCGGACATTTGACCATCTTCCCGCTCGCCTCGCTGCTCGCCAACTCGCACATGTGGATGCTCTATGGCTACTTCCGGGGTAACATCTTCCCCGTCATGATTTCATTTGGCTTCGGCGACCTCGCGACCGCTGCCTACATCGTTGTGTACTACCGCTACGCGCCACCGACGCAGCAGCGCAAGTTCCTACAGGTCCTCGCCGTACTCTGCTCGGCGCTTGTTGGAATCTCCATCTACGGAGTCGTCGCCGCTGTCGGCGCCACGCACCAGAACTACGAGGAGATCAGTCACGTCATGGGTATCTTCGCCATCCTGACGGCGATCGCACTGTATGGCGCACCGTTCTTTGAGAAGTTCATCTACGTGATGCGCACCAAGAACGCGCAGCCCATCCAGATCGTCATGGTCGTCTGCGGTTTCGTGAATAATTCGCTCTGGGTCATCTATACGGCTCTCGACGGCAACTGGTTGCAGTTCATACCAAACGCCATCTGCGTGCCTCTTGGCATCACCATGCTGATACTGTACGCGTTGTACAAGCCCCGAACCGCTGCGATTGCCTGCGAGATGCCTCACGACGCGGATGGCGCCATCTCCATCGTGGTCGAGACTCCAAAGGCCGATATGTGCGAGAAGGGGCGGACGGCCAGCGTTCGCTACGAGCCGCTCGTGTCGCCGCTGGCACCAGTCTCCGGCGTCACTATCGCGGCCAATCCAGGCTCTGGATACAGTTTACCGAGATAAATCAGCAACTGGAACGTGCCTCATCTACTAATCCACTGATCTGAACACCCCAAATTCGCGTTTGATCTGCTCGTTGTCGCCGATAACGAATCGTGTGCGAGCTCTCAGCGGTCCAGCACTGCCTTTAGCTGCCCAGTGTTCACTGAGTTACTAATGACGCTTCGAAGCGCACAATTTTCGCGGCCGCAGGCGAGTTGCTGGAGCACTTCGTCGCCGAGCGACCATCGTTTCATCTCGAGCCTCGTTCACAATTGCACCGCCCCCGTCAGGTCGACGTCGGATACTCCGCGATGCTGCTGCTTCGAGTGCTGACGGGAGCGTCGGCTGTGGTCATGGCGATGGGACCGTCGGTCGCGATTACCAAGATAGCCCAGCACAAAACGACCGGGAGCGCGTCGATCGTCCCGCTCGTGCTCCTGCTGGCCAACTCGTTCGTGTGGACTCTCTACGGCTTCCTGCGCGCCAATATTTTTCCAGTCGTGTTCGGCTTCGGCTTCGGAGTGATCATGGCCGTCTACTACCTGGCTGTGTATCTCTGTTACTCCCCCTCTCCACGCGAACGGCGACGCTGCCTCACTGTGACTGTCATCGTAGTGCTGCTACTCGTGGCCGCTGCGCTCTACTCTGCCTCGGCAGCTGCGTCAGGCGGTGCTGAGGACGCCTCGACAGTCATTGGATACATCGGAGTCGTATCGGCGGTGCTCCTTTACGAAGCGCTGATGCAGAAGGCCATCCGAGCGTGGCGAACCAAAAGCGCGTTGTCGATTTCAGGGATCATCTCTTTGTGTGGGGCGCTGCATAACCTGCTGTGGTCGATTTACTCGTCGCTTGACGGGAGCTGGTTCATACTCGCGTCAAGCATCGTCTGCCTCCTGTTCGACCTGTTCGCGCTCGCGACATTCGCGATGCACCGTCCGAGGCGCGATGTGCATTCCGGGGTGGAAGTCCCCGGCGTGGAGGCTTTCCCGATCGACATCGTCATATCGCCCGCGCCGTACGATTGCGGGAAGCGTTCGAGCGGCTCCCTTTGTTTCGTCTACGAGGACGCAGTGACGCCGTTCGACCCGAGGGACCTGGACAGCGATCGAGCCTGCGCTCGAGAGAGGAGAGAGGTGACTTTGTGAGCGTAACAGTCACTGAATACCTCCTTCAAACTACAGCCCGACCAATTAGCAGTGCATGGCCGCAGTCGGGAGCTCTGCTGGCTCGACTAGTTGATAACAGCAGAGAGCAGCGGCGCCGGCCGACGGCGCCAGTGCGGCAGGCAGACGTGGATCAGCGCAAAATTTCGCCCGGCGCCTGCGCGTCTGGCTCCAGACCGAGTGAAAAATCTAACCCTAGACGAATCCGCGACCGGTCGATCATCTATCAATCCTGATCGTCTTGGTCTGCTCCCGCGCCGCCGTGACCACTCGAGAGCGCTCGCGATCGCGATCGCACGCTGGCGGACGGCGTGGCCGACGAGCTGGCCACGGGTCGCGTCCGCTGATTGGGTGAGCGCTGCGCCTCGCTCCGATCAGCACGATGCGCGCCTCGTCAGTCCACATTCCGTCGCATGGAGCCTTGGTCACAAGAGAAATGAGACAAACCACCAGAACTTTTCGCATCGAGCAGGGATCGTACTTTTCTTTCATTTTCGGGTGTGCTTACTGTCTACTTGTAAACTGATTTGATGTCAGTGCTCACCCTAATCTGAGAAACCTATCGAAACTTCAGTTTGAGCCGGTGGTATTGTCCGCCCCTCTCATGTCGCCCCTCTCCCTCGCAAGTCGCGACTCGACTCGGCTCGACTCGACTCGCGATCCAACCAGCCACCATCCCTCCCTTCCCCTCTCCGCGCCGCTCCATCTCCTTCTGCTGCTTGGTCTGCAGTCATTGTGCGATCCGCCTCGTCGAGTGCAGACCGCGTCGATCTTCGTCCAAGATCCCCTCCCCTCCCCTCCTTCCACCCAGTCGCCTGTGCCGCCATTACTCGAGCCAGCACCATGCCGAGTGACTCCGTCTTGATGGCGCTGCGCGTGCTCACGGCGCTCTCGTCCTTCGTGGTCACGCTGAGTCCGTCACCGGCCATCTACAAGTTGTACAAGACCAAGAACGTCGGCCATATCTCTGTCTTCCCGCTCGTGTCGCTGCTCGCCAACTCACACATGTGGATGCTATACGGCTACTTCCGAGGCAACATCTTCCCCGTCGTGGTCTCGTTCGGCTTTGGTGACGTCGCCTCCCTCGTCTACCTCGCGATCTACTACAAGTTCGCCGACGACCGCAAGTACGTCCGCACAGCTATCGCCGTCGGCCTATTCCCGCTCGTGGCTGTATCGATCTACGCGCTCCTCGCGTCCAAGGGTGTCACTGGTCAGGACGATGAGAGCATCAGCCACGTCATGGGGTACCTGGGCATCGTGGCTGCCGTGCTGTTATACGGCGCTCCGTTCGAGAAGGTCGTGCGCGTACTGCGCACCAAGAACGCGGCGTCGGTGCAGATCGTCATGGTCGTCTGTGGCGCCACCAACAACCTCCTCTGGGTCATCTACACGTCGATCGACAAGAGCTGGTTCATGTTCATCCCGAACGTGACCTGTCTTCCGCTCGGCCTGGCCATGCTCGTGCTCTACGCGCTGTACCACCCCAAGCGCGCGATCCAACCGTCCGTCAGTTTGCCTGAGGGCGACATCGCCATCACCATCGAGCTGTCGCCCAAGGCCGAGACCGGGACAAAGTTCCTCGCGGAGAGTCCGAGTTACGCGCCAATGTCGTCGCCGCTTGCGCCGATCCGGAGTATCAGCGCCATCAGCAGCATCAGCAACGGCAGCAGTGCTTTGCACTCGCCAGTGCTGCGCGTCACCGCCTCGAATCCTCAGCTGTAGTAGACGTTCGCGATATTTAGCTCAAATATTATCATGACACAACTGACCTATTCGTGAGAGACCACATGAAGAAGGAGCAGAAGACCGTGTTGCCGACGAACGGTTTGGTGGCCCATCCGAGGACGTGCGCATTGGAACTAGCGCGCTGAACGATCTCGACGCGGCAAAGCTCGAACCAAACGCTCTCGAACGAGTCAGTCTTCACGTCGCTCATCTGCTTGTACTCGCCGGGATCCTCGACGTTCAAGTCTCGGAGCATCTTCGTCTGAATGTACTCCATCTAGGGTATAGGCACTGGATGGCATCTCTGTCCAGCACGCCGTGGCACTGAATGCGAGAGTGATTGGCCTGCACTGACGCCATGATCGACGCTAGTACACATCATCTACGACCACATACGAGACGGCGGTCGTGGTGAGAGAGGAGGAGTAGAAGAACGCGGACGACCCGGAGTGGTCCATGGTGTCAAACTCGACCATCGTTCGTTGTGGTAAAGCTGCAGCAGATACGCGGGCAGACGAAGACGATTCTGGAAACTGCAGCGGAGAGTCGAAGGACAGGCGAGGCGAGGCGAGGCATTAGGCGTATTCGTGCGCGCGCAGAGCATCGGAGCGCCACGTATGCCGCTCTGTGGTGTGATTCGACTCATCAGGCAACGGAGGCGAAGCACCAGTACCAGCGCGATTTTCCAGAATATATCGGCACGGCTCAGCTCTCCGCGCTACCTCTCAAGCCTGGCCGCGTCATCTTCGTGCGCTTGAGGCCGTCGTGCTGGCGCTCCCTCGCGCGCTGGGTGCAACCCAGCAGACAGGAAGGCTGGACGGCTGGTGATCGTTCGGTCCGTTCGCTATCGCCGCCAACGGCGCCAACGGACCCGGTCAGAGCTCGGTAGCGCCACCGACAGCAAGCGCATCGCCGTTAGTCGCCCGGGCGTCGCGCGCATCGATAATGAACCGCGTGCGGTCGGTCCACCGGTCTCGTTGTCCACTCAGGTCGTTTCCGTTGAAGCGGTGGCCAAGATGAACACGAGGTATGTTCGCAACCATACACATGTCAAGTCAACTCGGAGGAAGTCCAATCACGAAGTTGAGAGGAGGTGCGTTCATTTCTTCTCATCTCGAGGATTGGACTTTGCACCATATCTTGAGCAATTCCGAAACAGGGTTTGACGTCTCGAGCGCTTCAGAGGCAGTTCGCGTCCTCTAAGTCGACGTTTAACTGCCTAATGTTGTCACTATATCATCCCGATGGGCACCAGCTGCCTCAACACCCGCCGCATGTCGGTTGGTCGCTCGGTCTCTCCTCCCCCGCCGGGAAGCCGCTCAGTCGCCAATCGCCCGCCTGACCGCCCACCTGCTCGCTCGCTCGCCCGACCGCCTCCTCCTGGACCCCCTGCGACCCGGCCCGCGGCTCCATGACGAGCACCGTCGAGTCGGTCTTCCGCGTGCTGGCGGGCTGCACGTCGCTCACCATGATCCTGAGCCCGTCACCGGCCGTGTACCAGATCTACAAGACGCGGCAAACCGGACACACGTCCATCATTTCGCTCGTGTCGGTGCTGGCCAACTCGCACGTGTGGATGATGGACGGATACCTCACGCACAACCTGTTCCCGGTCTTCGCCACCTTCCTGTCGGGCGACTTCATCGCGCTCGTCTACGTGGTGATCTACGTGCGCGCGACGACGGAGCGCGCGTACGTCTTCCGGGTCATCGCGCTGTACGTCGGCGTGCTCCTGATCATCAGCGTGTACGCGCTGCTGGGCGGTCTGGGCGTCCTCGGCCTCAGCCGCAGCACCGTCAACACCATCATGGGCTACGTGGCCACGTGCGTGAGTCTCGTGCTCTACAGCTCGCCCTTCATCAAGATGCGCGAGGTGCTGCGCACCAAGACGGCCGAGAGCATGCCCATCCACATGGTCATCGCTGGCGGCATCAACAACACCATGTGGATCGTGTACACGCCCATGGCGGGCCTCTGGTTCCTCTTCGTCACCAACGTCGTCTGCCTCACGCTCGCGCTCTCGCAGCTCACGCTCTACCTCGTCTACCACCCGAGCAAGGCTCGCGCGCGCTGCGCCAAGGCGGAGGTCGGCGGAGACCTGCTGGTCAAGGAGGAGGACGCGGTAAGTGTCCGGATCGAGGCGGGCCGTCTCTCCGTCTCTGTCGACCGCCAGTCACGCGACAGCGCTGTGCCCGAGAGTCCCAGCTACCAGATCATGCCGTCGCCGCTCGCTCCTCTAAGGCATTGATTGACGCGACTGCGAGGGGTGGAGATAGATTGTGGCACTCGCAGTGCGACGCACCCGTCGGCTCGGAGATCGTGCGAGCGTGGCGGCTGCGGACGCGCTCCGACCGCTTTTGAGTTGCATGCAGTTGCATATGTACATCTATACATCTATATCTCTATATTGCTCTACTTGCGCGATTGGTGTTGCTGGCCCTATCAGGCACCACAGTGGTTTGTTGGCCTCCAGCACGCGCTCCATTCCGCGCGGTTCATCGGACGAGCAGCAGCGACTCGAAGCGCAATGCTGGCTGTCGCCTCGATGTCTATGGCTGCTCGAACGCCAAGGTAAAGCGCGACCACATTTGCGCGACTGGCGCGCTGGCAACAGACGCGTGTGAGGAGAGGATCGAGTCGGCTAGCACGCCCGTGGCGTACGGGACGGTGCCGCCGCCGCCATCGGATGGCGAAGGTCGCGAGATAGCCACGGGCGATGGCGACAATCAAGGATGAGTGGCGTAGTGGCGATCTTCACAGACAGACAATCCTCCCGATATCATGCCGCACCATCTATCCAAATAGACAAGTCATCAATATTAAATCGGTTAGGCATAGAGAAACTGCGTAGTCGAATCATTTGCATATGTGATCATAGAGGCTTAGCGATCAAAAGAGGTCCGAATTCCAGAAAAGCGTCTGAACTACATTGCTGCAAACACATCTTCTCGATCACGCGCCACTTGTCTCAACTGCGCGCGCCTCGTCCTTCGCCGCACCCCATCGGCGCCGTCTCAATCCCGCATTTGCCTGTCGGCCCATGCTCCGCTCGCTCGGAAACCGCGCAACGAGCGCTGCCTGCAAACCCGCTTCGCTGGCTTCGCGCCGTCAGCTGTAAGCGCCATGGCCAACTCCGTGGTGGTGCTGCTCTTCAAGATCCTGGCGACCTGCACGTCGCTGTCGGTCACGCTCAGTCTCTCGCCGTCCCTCTACCGCATCTACAAGGCTCGAGACACGGGCATCGCGTCCGTGTTCCCGCTCGTCGCCGTGCTGGGCAACTCGCACGTCTGGTGCGTCGTCGTCACCGGCAAGCACTCTGCTTGCAGCGTCAACGTCCGTCTTTGACTGACCGAACAACATGGGCGAATGTCCCGACAGGATGCTCGACGGCATCGTCACGCGGACGTGGTTCCCAATCTTCACGTGCTTCCTGATCGCTGACATTATCTCAGTCGCGTACTTGTCTGTTTACATCTACTGCACCAAGAACCTCCGGGCGACGCTCAAGGTGGTTGGTGCCGGCGTGGCCTTCTATCTGCTCCTCACGCTCTACGCCATCCTCGGCGACCTTGAGCTCCTGGGTCAGTCGCACCACGGCGTGGAGAACACCATGGGCTACCTCGGCGTCACGATCGGACTCAGTATGTACTCGTCGCCGCTGGAGCGCATCATGATGGTGCTCAAGTACCGCTCGGCGGCGTTCATTCCCATCCCCATGGTCATCGCTGGCATCACCAACAACATCATGTGGATCATTTACACCCCGATGGTCGGCAACTGGTTCATGTTCGTGGGCAACTCCATGTGCCTCGTCGTTGGTGTCGTCAACATCACGCTCTACTTCGTGTTCAACCCCAAGACGCACCCGTTGCCGGATGGCTTCACTTTGTCGAATGGCACGACCGCCAACGAGCCGCCGCCGACGGACGAGCTCGCCATCTCCTTCATCGTCACGCCGAGGGAAACGCCGTCGGACGCGCACAAGAAGGAAGCTAGCAGCCCCGTGTTCGCGGCGCTGCGCTCGCCACTCGAGCCGCTCGAAGTGCAGATGCAACCGAGTTCGGAGGCGCTGCGAGCCCCATGAGTGGCCGATGAAGAGGGGATAATGCCATGAGATCATTGGACTGTCGCTGTCGTTGCCCCCTGTACATCCAGCAGTGTTTTGGTCGGCACGGTCGCCACCAACGTGGACGGCTTTACACCTCACCGGCGGGTAGAAACGTTAGACGCGGCAGATTCGCCAGCCGGAGCCTGGCAATGCGGCGAGAGTTCTATGCTGGTCGCGCGCGGGCTTCGTCGCACTGGAAAGCGCTGCAAGAGCGAGCAGCTCGAATGCCAACAGTTCCGACGCTGAGATCCCAGTGTCCCGGAATACCGGTACACTCGGTGCTGAAAGGGCAACGCGTCCAACTCGATGTTGGGATGAGGTTGCGTCAGTCGACGCACATCACACTCATCAAGCGACTACACAAATTGCGGTGATCTTGAAGCATTTGTTTCAATCGAAGGTGATCTTCGCGCCGTTTCACGACTGGCGCCTTGATTTGTCTATGGGACTCGCTTGACTTGGAAATCTAGGCGAAAGAGATCTATGATCACGTAATCAGCCATTATCTCCATTCGAAACTTCAATATCGCCACCAAAGAGAGATGGCCACGGAGGCGCGAGGCGACGGACGCTTCATTCCCCGCTTTGCTCCGCGTGTGCCCGCCCGCCCGCCCGCCCGCCCGCTCGCCCGCTCGCCCGCTGTTGCCCGACACTTCGCCAGTCGCCGCCTGGGCCGTTCGCCGCCATGTCCAGCACAACGGTTGCGGTCGTCAAGACGCTGGCGGGCTGCTCGTCGCTCGTCATGATCCTGAGCCCGTCCATCGCCATGTACCGCGTGTACAAGAGCCAGCAGGTCGGGATCCTGTCGTTCATCCCGCTGGTCTCGCTGTTGGCCAACTCGCACGTCTGGATGATGTACGGCTACCTCACGGACCTCATCTTCCCCATCTTCATTACGTTCCTCATCGGGGACGCGTGCGCGCTCGCGTACATTACCATCTACTGGCGCTACACGACCGAGCGCAAGTTCGTGCTGCGCGTCTTCCTCGGTGTCCTCTCGTTCCTCCTGCTGCTGAGTCTCTACGCCATCCTCGCGGGGCTCGGCTACCTCGGCCAGAGCTACCACAGTGTCGGCAACGTGATGGGATTTGTCGCCGATATCGTCGCCGTGTGCCTGTATGGCGCGCCGATGGAGAAAATTTTCCTGGTGCTCAAGCACAAGTCGGCCGCGTACTTCCAGATCCATATGGTGATCGCGGGCACGACTAACAACGCACTGTGGTTCACGTACGGCATCCTCACGCACAACTGGTTCATCATCTCGCCAAACATCCTCTTCCTCTCGCTCGGCTCCACGACGCTCGTTCTCTACGCGATCTACAACCCGAAGACTCACCCGCTGCATCTCCCTCGCGACAACCTCGATATTGAGCAATCCGTCTCTGTCGTTACCGAGAAGACGCCGACCTGCGCGGGGGGAAAGCCGTACACCGAGCTCCAGAGTCCGAGCTTCGAGGCGATGCACTCTTCGTTGGTGCCTCTGAAAAACTGAGCGCGTCAAATAGCACTCTAAAATCGCGAACACGAACCATGTGAACTCGTCTATTGTCACTACGCGCGCTGGTTGCGGCCAAGGCGTCACTGCAAACCTCTCCTTAGCCATAATGCAGTCTTGAGACATGGGAGCTCTCAGTGGTGCCGCACTCTATCGTTCGTGTAGCTCCGCGCAATCGACGCCGAGTGAGCCGGGAGTGCTCTCGAAGTCCACGTCAACACAAGCAGCGTCGACAGCGCCGGATTGCGCGGACTGCTGATTGCGTTCGAACTGAGGAGCTACGTGTTCGGGGTTTACCAATGTCTCGTTGCTGTCGCAGGTTTCGGTCCTGTCTCATACACTTGATTCAGTGTTTGTTCGACTCTCTTTCACCACTGTCTACTGGTTTAGCGAGAATCTTTGCTCCGCTGACTGCTTCAACGAGGTCTGGAAACGGGACTGCGACTCGGACAGATACTGCTCACTGCTCTATCGTCCCGGAGCCAGTGGTCCGTCCGCCTCACTCCTCGATTTGCCGCTCGCCGATAACCTTCCCGCCTGCCAGTTGTCATCGCCCTTCATCCCTGTTCACAATGGTCGCCGCGGCTGCAGTGATGGCGGTCAAGATCGTCACAGCGTTCACCACCCTGCTCGTCATCGCCAGTCCCTCCGTCGCGCTGGCACGCGTGGTCAAGGCCAAAACCATCGGCGATGTGTCGGTGCTTCCTTTGTTGCTGCTGCTCTGCAGCTCGCATCTGTGGATGATGTATGGAGCGATAGCGAACCTCATCTTCCCCGTCTTCTCGCTCTTCGTCGTCGGAGAAGTCGCGGCGTTAGTCTACATCACTACGTATTGGTGGTACGCCGGGAACCAGCGACCGATGGTTGTGCGTCGTGCCGCTCTAGTGGTTGGTACCCTCTCGGTCTTGACGGTGTACGCGGTGCTCGGCGCTCTCGGCTTTACCAACCAGAGCCACGACGGCGTCGTGATCACCATGGGGTTGATGGCGGACGCCGCCCTCGTGTTACTCTACGGCGCGCCGATGGAGAAAATCGCGAGTGTGCTCAAGACGAGATCGGCAGCGTGCATTCAGGTTCCCATGGTCCTCGCGGGCACTATGAACAACTGCGCGTGGCTGAGTTATGGCATCGTGACGAGCAATTGGCTCATCATCGGCCCCAACTGCCTCTTCATCACGATTCACGCGCTCCAGATCGGACTGTGCATCGTCTTCAGGAACCACAAGCAGCCGGACGAGCAGTCGAAGCTGGAGACTGCGGTTGAAATAGCCACGGAAGCGTCCGATGAGATCGAGATCGTCACGGATGTGTCCGATGAGGAGAGCTCGCACGACAACGAGTTCGATATTGAGGTCAAAAGTCCAGTGACCGGCCGCTTCGAGACTCTCGCCTCCCCAACCACGCGCGGAACTAGAGTATAGAACAACAAATAGAAGTGCATTCCTTTTCCTCAGGCGATCTAACTTGCCCGAACGGCACTCACTCTCCATGTATTCACGCCATCCATCAATCTCTGTCATGGACTGCGCGTATTTCGTCGACTTTGCTTCGTACGGCGTCATCGAGTCGCGCTCAGATACCGCCGCGGACTCGCAAAGGCGACACGCTTCATCTGCAGCACATTTAGAGCCTCCGATGATCTTTGCGAGACTTGTTCGGTCGCTAGCACTGCTGTATACTTGGAAGTTTCCACGCAGAGAACCAAGATCTCGCTCTAATCCGCGAAGCCCGAGCGTCGTCGAGATGCATAGGCGCGTGCCGACGACTCGCAGCGACGCGGAGCCGCGATAAATCGGGCTGTACCTCTTCGGCCGAGGCAGGATACGTCGATGCTCCGGCTTTGCACTTCGAAGGTGACGGGGCAATCGACTCGTCGACCATTGGGGTGCAAGAGCAGCCGCAGCGATCTATACCTGGCGTCCGTTCTGATCAAGAGTAAAGAAGCACTGAGGCTGCTGCGATCTAACCTCGTCAAACGTCTGAGGAGATGCGAATGCGCGAGAGCGGACAACAAGAGCGGCGCTTCCAGACCATGCGGGGACGGAAATATACACTTCTGATGCCACGCATGTCTTTCCTGTGAGTTGATAGTACGCGGACACCGCCTGCTCTCGCGGATGTGAGCGAAGTCCCGGATGGATCGCGAGGCGAGTGCCATCGGTGTCGCTACGCAGCTCACCCCTGCTTCATCAAGAGGCTCCGTCCAGTACTACCTCGACGTGGTTTGATTGAGATGGGAGTCGCGATTGGCGCCATCGTCAACGCTGTGGCGTCGGCCTCCAGCCTCGTCATCTACCTCAGTCCCTTACTATAACCCTTAATCGAGTCGCGCGAGAGCACAAGGCTGGGGATATCTCCATACTGTCGCTCGTATCCATGTTCGCGAGCTGCGTGATCTGGTTGGTCTTGTCGCCATGTTTATCTGCAGATTAGGCCGAAGAAACTAGCATTGCCATTCCCCAGAGGCGTCTACGGCTTCCTCGTACGCAATCTGTTTCCGCTGCTCATCACAATGGCGATCGGGGCTACTATCTCTCTTGGTTACATTGGAGTCTACTGCAAGTTCACGCCACAGCCGCGGCACGTGGGTACAGTGTTTGGATCGGCGATGGTTTTCGTCGCGCTCATGGTGGTGTACGTTGTCCTGGGCTTGGGTAGCTCCACGGGACGGTCACATCGCCAGGTTGCGACTGTCATGGGCTACATCGGGTCGGTCATCAGCTTCCTGCTCTACTCGTCGCCATTCGAGAAGATCGCACAAGTGCTGCGCTCGCGCTCAGCCAAGAGCATCCCCATCGGCATGAGCGCCGCGTCGGCAGTCGGCAACTCGCTG
>JAADYC010000582.1:0-16962 GCA_023338135.1 Phytopythium kandeliae | reverse complement strand
CTTTCAACACAACAATCGCTGACGGTTTTGCTGGCATTTTGCGTGAGCCAGCGCTTGATCCGTCCTTCGATACGTCGATGAACACCCTCGCGGAGCAACTCGATCGTCTCGACATGCTCGATCCTGATGTCGGCGAAGTGCAGCAGGACGACGACGTCGTCGATCGACGCTACGAAGGAAATGTCACTGTCTAATATTCAGCGATTTGTCATAAATCATGCGATTCCTCGCGTAAATTTGGGCTCGCACAACTAAAACGACACCACCGTTGCATATTAATTTAGAAGGTAGCGTGATTTTACGTTTGGATGCGACAACACGGTGTCGGATACAACTGCTCTTTCACGATAGTAGTAGGATGGCCGTGTTCTCATGTCGCAACGTTTTGGGGATACTGGAGAGATCCAGGAGCTTCAACTTGGTCCTGCTTGTTGTCGGGAATGCGAGGCGAGAGCTGGCAGCTCTTGTCCTCGCCACTGGCGCGGCGGCCGGAACCGGACGATGGCGATGGATAGCGGAGCCCATTGGGCTGGCACTGGCATTGTATAGATAGAGCGAGCGCGACAGCCTCGGCGGTCGCCTGTGGCCGCGCGCTAGCTATAGTCTAGTGTCTGTCTGCAAGCGGTCCCGCGCTCGTTCTCAGCGGCGCACTCTTGCGGCGGCGCCTCCTCCCGCTGGCGTCTACGCCTCGCTCTTGGTCTCTGCGGACCGCGGCGGCTCTTCCGGCCCAACGATGCTTGTGACCGGCTTGACTGCCTTGGCGACGAGCGTGGCGACGCCCATGAGGACGCCGCTGCTCGCGCGCTCCAAGTAGCTGCTGGTGCTGCGCGTAGTTGGCTCCATGGCTGTTGTCCCAAGCCGGCAGATTCGCGAATGTGCCGCCATCGCCGAGTCCTCCTCGCCTGGCACCGCCGCCGCCGCCGCCGCCGCCGCCGCCGCCGGGAACGAGAGCGAGCGAACGGCGACACGCCAGTCACCGGGTGGTGGACGCCGCGTCCATTACGCCCGCAGCCTTGATGAGAGCGTCGCATGGGCCGCGTGGGAAGGCCGACGGGGAGCAGGCGAGGCCGTCGCGCTTGCTGGTAAATACTGCGCCGTCGCGGCGCGCCGACGCTCAGAACTCCATGGAGCGCGGCTCGTAGTGGTGCTTGCTGGACGCGCGCTCGGCGTTGTGCTTGCGCGCCGTGTTGACCCACTTGCGCGCGCGCGTGACGGCCGTGGCGCTGGCGCT
The DNA here is from genome assembly GCA_023338135.1 of Phytopythium kandeliae. NCBI lineage: Eukaryota > Oomycota > Peronosporomycetes > Pythiales > Pythiaceae > Phytopythium > Phytopythium kandeliae. The sequence goes on along the minus strand of JAADYC010000582.1, from coordinate 15,731 downwards.
GAGCTTCTTGCTGGCCTCCTCCTTGCCGCGCTGGTACGAGCGCGAGGCTGCCTGCCGCCGCTGCGCCAGCGACGCGCCGAGTCGAGAGGTGCGCGCCGCCATGTTGGCCGCACGCGACGGCCGCATGAGCTTGGACACGTCGGCGGACGGGCGGTCGCCGTCCATGAAGCTCGAGGAGGACGACTCGGTCGGGCCGCTCGAGTCGCGCTCGAAGGACGAGCGCGAGGCGTCCGAGTCCGAGGACGAGTCGTCGTCCCACTGCTCGGCGTCCTCGTGCTCGGCGTCCGAGGCGCCCGAGTGCATGTCGTCCGGCTCGGTCGAGCCCGCCGAGGTCTTCTCCATGTAGTCGCACAGCGTCGAGTACTCGTGGCGCACGGCGTCGAGCTCCTTCTTCTGCGACGAGAGCTGCTGCGCGAGCTCCACCTCGCGCAGGTTGTTGCTCGCGAGCAGCACGTCGCGCTCGCACTGCCACTCGGCCACGAGCGCCTCGAGCTCGTGGTTCGTCTCGAGCAGCTGCTCGAGCTGCTGCTTGAGCGACTCGTTCTCGGCGCGCACGCGCTCGAGCTCCTCGTCGCGCCCGCCGCCGTGCGCGCGCTCGACCTTGAGCACCGCGAACTTCTGCCGCTGCAGCCGCCCGCGCACCACGCGCTGCACCGCCACGGCCGCCTTCTCGCGCTGCTCGCGCCGCTGCCGCGCCAGCCGCTTGCGCTCCTCGGCCTGCCGCGCGCGCTCGCGCTCCGCCTCCTCGGCCGCGCGCCGCGCCGCCTCGAGCTCCTGCCGCGCGCGCTCCGCCTCCTCGGCGCGCCGCGCCTCCTCCCTCTCCTTCTCGAGCACCAGCTCGCGGAACAGCCGCCGGCCCGAGAACCCGCGCGCGCACCTCTGGATCTGCACGGCGCTCGCCTCGAGCCGCGCGGCGCGCTCGCGCTCCTCGGCCTCTCTCCGCCGCCGCGCCTCGCGCTCCTCCTCCTCTCTCCGCCGCTGCGCCTCGCGCGCGACGCGCTGGCGCTCGCGCTCCTCGGCCGCGAGCCGCGCCTGCTGCGCCTCGAACTCGGCGCGGCGCGCGGCCAGCGCCTGGCGCGCGAGGTGCTGGCGCGCGGCGCACTGGATGCGCACGGCCTTGTGCTGGCAGAGCGCCGCCCAGTAGATGCGGCGGCCCCTGAGCCCGCGGTAGGCGCTCTGGATGCGCCTGGCGGCGCGGTCGCGGCGCCTCGCGCGGCACGCCTGCCGCGCTCGGTGGCCGCGGAACACGCGCTGGAGCGCGCGCGCGCCGCGCTGCTGCCTGCGGAAGCGGCGCCGCGCCACGAACCCCTTGGCGCGGCGCTGCAGCACGCGCAGCGCGGCGCGGCGCTCTCGGCAGCGGCGGCGCGCCTGCAGGCCTCGCCAGCGGCTCTGGATGCGCGCCGCGAAGGCGAACAGCCGCTCGGCGCGCGCGCGCTCGAGCCGCTCGAGCACGCCCTTGTGCAGGTAGATCTTGGTCCTGCCCATCTGGAACTCCTGCGGGCTCGCGAGCGAGAAGTGCTGCGCGAGCGCGAGGCAGCCGCGCGCGGGCTCGCCGCTCGCCTGCTGCGCGGGCGTCAGGAAGAGCGCGAACTGCTCGGCGAACGCCGCGTGCGCCATGCGGTTCGGGTACCCGGCGCGCGCGATCGTCACGGCCTCGATCACGCCGGCGCAGCGCAGCTGGTTCACGACCATGGGCGCGTCGAACGCCTCGGCGCTCTTGACCGCGTTGGGCTTGATGCACCGGATGTAGTGCACGTTCGTGGCCGTGATGGTCTCCATGAGCCTCGCCAGCGACGCCTTGAACTGGCTGCCGACCGTCTTGCTGCTCTCGCCGCCGCCCGCGCCGCCGCCGCCGCCGCCGAGCTTGCGCGACGCCGGCCGGCCCTTGCTCCCCGCCGCCGCCGCCGCCGCCGTCGCCGTCGCTGTCGCCGCGGGCGCCGCCGGCGGCTCGGCGAACAGCGCCTGGACGAACGGCTCGCGGCTGCCGAGCATGAGGTCCGACAGGTCCGAGAGCAGCGAGTCCTTGTGCTTCTCGAGGAAGCCCGTGGCCTCGTACGTGACCTTCTCGGCGTAGTGGTGGATGGCGAACTGCGTCCTCGAGAGCCGCGGGAACTCGATCAGGTGCTTGTCCTTGCGGAACGCCGTCGCGAGCTTGCTCACAAAGCCCTCGGCGCTGCCCTTGGGCCGCACCGTCTCCTCGTTCAGCAGCGCGATGACGCCGAGCTTGCCCTCGATGAGCGCGAGCACGGCGCAGTTGTCCGGGTACGAGATGTGGTCCCACGAGATGCCCTCGCGCGCGTACTCGTCCTGCACGGCGCGGAACACGTCGAGCGTGAACTTCTGCTGCAGCTTCTCGTTCGCGTAGTTGATGCACAGCTGCTCGAACGAGTTGTGCGCGAAGCTCTCGAAGCCGAAGATGTCGAGCACGCCGATGACGCCGCCGCCGCCGCCGCCGCTGCCGAGGCTCGCCGCGTCCGCGCCGAGACTCGCGTTGATGCGCGCGACCATAAAGTCGAACAGCCGCGCGTAGATGGCCTTGGCGAGCGCGTCGCGGCCCGCGGCGGCCTGCGGAGGCGTCAGCGGCACGGCGTAGACCTCTCCGCCGCCGACGCGCATCGTGCGCGCGCACAGCCGCTTGTCCATGCTGGCGGGGTCGAGCCCGAGCAGGAGGCTCGAGAGCGCGACCGAGCCCGCGTCCAGGCGGCTGGCGTCCTCGTTGCCGTCCAGCGGCACGAAGGCGGCCTCGCCGAGATGCAGGATGCCCGCGAGCGCCTGGAAGAGCGCCTGCTGCTGCTGCGCGTCCAGCCCGAGCAGCCCGAGCGCCTGCTTGGTGCGCGCAAAGTTGCGCGCGTCGCGTGCGACGACCTTGTCCGTGTGGACGGCGGCGTCGCGGCGCAGGTAGGCGAAGGGCTGGTCGAGCCCGAGCGCGGCCTTCTCGGCGTCGGACGCGCCGTGCGCGAGCTGGTAGAAGACGTGGTAGTTGCGCTCGCCCGCGTCCTGCGTCACCACGCGCGTCTTCTCGAGCAGGTACGTCTCGCACTGCGCGCCGCAGAGCACGCGCGCGCCGTCGAACTGCAGCTGCGTGAACTTGCCGAAGCGCGAGCTGTTGTCGTTGCGCTTGGTCGTCGCGTTGCCGAACGACTCGAGCAGCGGGTTCACCTCGACGATGCGCGAGATGGTCGCCTGCCGCTGGTCGGCGTCGCCGGCCGGCGCGGCCGCGATCGTCGCGAGGTTGTCCATGACGATCTTGGTCGTCTCGGTCTTGCCCGCGCCGGACTCGCCGCTCACGAGGATGCTCTGGTTCTGCGCGTCGTCGCGCAGGTGCCGGTAGGCCGCCACGGCCACGGCGTACACGTGCGGCGGCAGCGCGGCCGGGCTCGCGGCGCGCAGGTACTGCGCGTGCAGCTCGCGCGCGTACAGCGCGTCGAGCCACCGGTACGGGTTCACGGCCACGCAAATGTCGCCAGTGTACGTGTAGGGCCGGCCGGCGGCGAAGCGCTTGCGCAGGTTGTGCAGGATCGCGGCCTCGTGCAGGTGGTCGAGCGAGATCATGTTGTCCACGCCGGCCGGCGCGGCCGCGGCCGACAGGTTCTGCAGCGGGAACTCGCAGTCCGCGCCGTCCAGCGGCACCCGTCGGCGCTGCTCCGCCGCGGCCGGTGCCTCGGCCTCGGCCTCGGCGCCTGCCAGCGCCTGCGGCGTGACGACCGCCGCGCGCGCGCGCTCGTCCACCTCGTCCACGCGCACGGGCAGCCACACGTGCTCGGCGTCCGGCACGAAGCAGCGCGTGCCGACGGACAGCCCCATCGCGGGGTCCGCCGGGGCGCCCATGGCTCCCAGCCTTCCCTCCCTGCCTGCCTTCCTTCCCCCCTCCTCGCGGCGGCCGAGCGGACGGAGCGACCGACCGAGCGAGCGAGCGAGCGACCGCGCAGTGTGCGCAGCGGCTCCAAATGCGGGAATGTCCGTGCTGACTCTCTCGAAACGTACAGATGCCAAACTCAGGACACAGCATGGTTTTGGATGGTCGGGGAAATTTCTTCCCAACTGCTCGCGCTACGTCACAATCACAATCATGTCGCAGAGTGTCGTCAAATGAACGACCGACATTCCGATTTGAGATTCCCTACTTTTTGGATGCAAAATCTCGACTGAAGATGATTCGATATCCCAGCTATTCCTGACTACATGCACATTTCGGCCAATCAACAACGCGATGCTCACCGAAATTCAGTCAAGCCACAACGCAACCTTTCGTTGGTTCGAGATGGGTTGAGCATCCGGAGAAAGGGACGACAGTGAATGGGGATCTAAAAGTCTCGGTTGGGTTACTCCGGTTCCATCGTGTTACTCCGGTTGCGTTGTGTTATACAGATTACTTGTTGCTACCTAGCTTCCGTTGTGCTACTCAGGTTGCTTGGCGACACTCAGGCTGCTTGGTGACTCTCAGGTTGCTTGGTATTGCTCAGGTAATTGTGATGTTTCTAGGCTACAAGGATTATTCGGGTCTCTAGGATTACGATTGGTTGCAAGTGTTACTATGGGTTGCAATGAGTTACTGGAATGTCTTTGGATGGCACTAGGGATACTAGAACTACTAGGGATACTATGACTTACTATGGTTGCTAGGGTTACTAGGGTTACTTTGAACACGTTGGATTGTGAGGATCCAAACGGCACACTCCTTGATTTCTCGACGCACGAGCCTTCGCAACCTGGACTCATGGCTCGAAGAACGGATCCGGAGCGCCTCCAGGCCGCGCGGCTCGCCAACCAGCGCATGCGCGAGCGAGTCACGGCGGAACTGCGCGGTCTACGCAAGCAAGCGGCACTCCTGGCAATCGAGCTCGAACGTCATCCGCCAAGGTCGCAGTCAGATGCCGGAACTCGCGAGCTATCTCAGCTGCTCATGCTGCGGTGGCGTCGGATCTCGTCCGCAGCACACGTATTACTATCCTCTCTTCCGCCGTCAAAGAGTGTGGCACGGCCGCCGCCTCAGCGGTTCATCAACATTAGATCGCTGGTACGTGAACGTGTTAGCTGCGCAGTGGTGCTTTGCAGTCGGGCGGGAGGATCCTGCGATTCGCACGGATCACTTCGCTGTGTCAATAGGTCTGCGTGACGCGTGCCTCACGCGACCCGGGAGCGCGCTCATTGGCCGCGTGCCGGCGCAGGAGCGAGTGATATCGTCGGGCGGCACCGCGGCGCTTCGAGCGCGTGCTGGACAGATGAGTTAGTCGTGCCGAGAAGAGCCGGTGGCGCGACTCGCGACGCACGACGCACGACGCGCGACGCGCGCGCGGTCTACTGCTGATATGGCGCCTCGCCGCTGTGCTGCAGCCGCGACTCGCGGGCGACGCACGCCTCGGCGCACTGGCGACTCCAACGCGCGCAAGCTGACGTGCTGTATTGCTGCCAGCAATTAGCGGTCACGGACTGCGTGCGGGTCCGCCATAGCTCGAGAGACTCGCGGCCCGACGACGAGGACGTAGCGCGAATGAGTAGATGCATTCACTCCGTCGACTCGCCGTGCCTGGGTCGACTCGGTCGGCAGCGGACGATGACCCACGCGCTCAGGCGTCCGTGAGCGCCGCGACACCCGGCAGGACCTTGCCTTCCAGCAGCTCGAGGCTCGCGCCGCCGCCAGTCGAGATGTGGCTCATCTGGGTGGCGAGGCCGGCCTGCTCGACCGCGGCCACCGAGTCGCCGCCACCCACGATCGTCGTCGCGCCGTCTGCCGTGCACGCGGCGAGCGTCGTGGCCACGCTCACCGTGCCCTGCGCGAACTTCGGGAACTCGAAGACGCCCATCGGGCCGTTCCACACGATCGTGCGGCACTCACGCAGCTCATCGGCGAACTGCGCCTGCGAGTCCGGGCCGATGTCGAGTCCGAGCCACTCGGCCGGGATCGCGTCCACGCGCACGGTCTTGGCCGCCGCGTCGGCGTCGAACTTGTCGGCGACCACCACGTCCGAGGGGAGCACGATCTTGACGCCGCGCGCAGTCGCCTCGTCCAGGATCTCCTTGGCGAGCGACACCTTGTCCTCCTCGACGATCGACTTGCCGACGTCGATGCCCTGGACGTGGACGAGTGGCCGTCAGACCGTCATCAAGTCAGCTCGACGCGCTCTCGCCGCCGTTGCGAGCCTATACCCCGCAGGCGGCGTACCTGCGCCTTGTAGAACGTGAAGATCATGCCGCCGCCAATGAGGATCTTGTCGCATTTGCCCAGCAGCGACTTGAGCACAGGGATCTTGGTCGACACCTGAACCAAGCGAGCGAGCGCAGCACGAGTGAGCGAGTCGCTTGAGCCGCGAGCACCACCGCCGCGCCAATTAGACAGCGACGGCGGCAGAGGGGTGTAAACCGACCTTGGCACCACCGATGATGGCGCCGAGGGGCCGCACCGGCGCGTCGACGGCCCCCGAGAGATACTTGAGCTCCTTCTCCATGAGGAAACCGCCGACGCTCGTCTTGATGAACTTCGTGACGCCCGCCGTGGACGCGTGCGCGCGGTGGGCCGTCCCAAAGGCGTCGTTGACATACACGTCGGCGCCGTGCGCGAGCTGCTCGGCGAAGGCCGGGTCGTTCTTCGTCTCCTGCTTGTAGAAGCGCACGTTCTCGAGCAGCACGATCTCGCCGTCCGCGATCCGGTCGATCTCGGCGGTCACGGCGTCCCCGACGCAGTCGTCCAGCTTCTTGACGGGCGACCCGAGCAACTCGCTGAGGCGCGCGGCCACTGGCGTGAGCCGCATCTTGTCGTTCACCTGTCCCTCGGGGCGGCCCAGGTGCGAGCACAACACCGTGCGCGCGCCGGCCTGCTGCAGCAGCCGCAGCGTCGGCAGCACCGCGCGGATGCGCGTGTCGTCCGTGATGGTCTGCGGCTCGTGATTCTTCTTGAACGGCACGTTCAGGTCCGCACGCACGAGCACGCGCGCGCCGCGCAGGCTCTGGCGCTGCGCCAGCTGCTCCAGGCTCAGCTTGGCCGAGCTCATGAGCCGGCGCGCCACGGCGCCCGAGAGCGACGCGCTTGGCGCGGCCACGTGTGATGCGAGGCGGTGGATGCGCAGCATGTCGTGTTCACGGGTGGATCGGGAGGTAAGCCTTGCCTCGCCTCGCTTGCTTGCTTGGCTGCTTGGTGGTTTCTGGAGTGACGCCGCGATGAGGATCCAATCATGCCAGCTGCACCGGTCAAATCCAAGCAGAAGGAGGTGCGGCCTCTCGATATTGAAACCCGTGTGCATTTCGTGTACCTCGATGCGTTAGAAGTGAGCGAATCGACCTGCAATACTGCATTCAAGACTAGAATATGGTGTGGTCCGTGTCTTTTGCAGCGAAGTACAGCGGCGCTCCCTAAATGTGCTGAAGGCGTGTCTTTTGCACGCCAACACATTTGGAGAGACGCATAGTAGTTTGTGGCACTCGCTGAGAGCACTGTGTCTGCTGTATAAAGTTCGAAATATCCCCAGCGCCCCCTCCATTCCCGCGCCAACCAACAACGGACGAACCGCCCGCCCGCTGGTCGGCCTCGTGGGGAAAGTCCATCGCGGCGGCGACCGACAAGACGCGCGCGGCTCTTCCTGCAGCGCGAACGCGCCGAGAGGAGCGGCAGACAACGACATGAGCGGCGGGGGCTCGGGCGATGCCGAGGCCGGCGTGGCGCTCGCGGAAGAGCCGGCGCTGCGCTTCCGCCAGCTGCACCAAGACGTGCTGGCGTTCGCGAGCGGCGCCATGGACGCAGACGACGAGGCCGCGCAGCAGGTCATGACGGCGCTCGTGGGTGCCGCACCCGATCTGCGCACCGCGCGGTTGTTCGCGCCGCCCAGCGCCAGCGAGCGCGCGGCGCTGCAAAACAACAGCGTCAAGGTCGCCGGCAAGCGTATCGATGTGTCGTCGCTCATCCAGCAGGAAATCTCCAAGCTCAGCGACGAGTTCCGCGCGAGCGAGGAGCTGTGCTTCTCGGCCTGGCTCATCGCGAGCGACGAGCGCCAGCGCGAGTGGCTCGAGCAGACGGACCAGCTCGCGGCCGGCGCCGTCACGAGCTCCATCCCGGCTGCCGCGCGCCACGTCCTCATCTCGGAGGTCGAGTTCCGGCTGCACCTGACCAAGGAGCTGCTCTGCCAGCGCTTCTCCGGCCAGCACCGCCGCCGCCGTGGCGGTCACGCCAGCGTGGGCGACAGCGCCGCCACCGGCTTCCGCAAGCGCCACCAGTTCCTGCTCGCGTACACCAACCAGTTGCTCCGCGACGGCCTCGTGTCGACGCTCGCGACCATGCTGGACGAGCAGCTCCCGGCTCTGCTGCAGATCCCGCGCCTCAAGCAGTCGGCGGCGTATTGGCACGGCCTCGTGGCGGACTGCCTCGCGCTCGCCGCGTCCAGCGCGCAGTTGCTGCCGCGGGAAGTGGCACAGCTCGCGCGCTCGCTGCAGTCGCTCTGCACGCGGCTGAATACGGCCGTCTCGCACGTCTCACCGCACATCGTGAACCTGTCGTCACTCGCGCAGTTGTTCGAGGAGCAGGCCGGGGGCAGCGGCTCGTCGTCTCCCCAAGGCGCCGTCAAACAAATCTCGTGCATGCTCCGAGCCATCTCGACGTTGCAGGTGACACTCTTCGCCGCTCTGCTGCAGGTGAGCTCGCGTTGCTTTGCGTCCGATGGTTGGATTCGAAACGCGCTGGAGGACCAACGAACGTTTGCGTATTGCGTCTGACAACCAGAACACTGCCAAGATTGACCGCAACTCGGAGGAGCTGGTGGAAGGCATCGCGCTGAATGGCGAGGGTGGTTCCGACCACTCGTCGGCCGTGCGTGAGCTCCACCAGATCTTGTATCGTGAGGCGTGGGAGAACCAGCAGGCGTTCCAGAGCGTCGCGATGTTGGCGTGGGCCGGGTTCCTTGCCGGCAGTAGCAGCGGCGCAGCTCCGTCGACTTCCATTGGCGCGTCTCCGCCACCGTTCGCCGAGTGCGAGGACGCCGAGCTCGTGGTGAAGAAGGCAATCGAGGGCCGCGCCTTCACTACCGTTGTCGACGTGCTTCTCAAGTACATGCCGGACCGCCAGCAAGACGCGCTCGTGTACGGCATATTCGAGCGCAACCTCGAGCTCTTCATGCTCACGTTTGCGTCCAAGATTCTGGTGGACGTTCCGACGCTGGCCGACAAGGCGGCTCTCGCAGCCATGCAGACTCAGATCGGGCGGAGCGGCGATGGCTCGGACGAGGGGGGCGACGACACGATTGTTGCGTGGCACGGTGACTGCCTTGAGAACGTCATGGAGTTCGCGGTCGCGCTGTGTGCGCAGAACCCGCGCTTCTGCCGGACGTTCTGGCTCTATACGTCGGGTGACAGCGGCCTGTACCCTGGCGCAAGCGCGGCCAATGGAGATCGATTCCGAGGTGTCGGCGTCGGCGGCGACGAGGACGACGAGGATGACGACCAGCAGCAGGACCGCGAGCTGCTCTCATGTCACCCTTTCCTACTGGCGTGCCGCGACGCCGCGTTCAAGAACCCGTCATGTCTGGCTGCGTACCTCCGACTCGTAGCAGCCGCGGCGCGCGGTAGTCGCGAGAGCGCGCAGCACGCGTTCCACCACGTGAAGCAGAACCCCGTGCAGCTCAGCTGGGATCACTTCTTCCTCGTGATGGCCAAGTATCAGCGGCTTTTGCTCGAGGCCGAGCGTCCTCTGCTGGGATTCCCCGGTGCTTCTCTTGGTGGAGGTGCTGGGGCATTTGGCGTGAATGCCGCTGGCAGCGCTACCACGGCTGCCAACGGGAATGCCAATGGATCGAGCTCCGCGCCGGGTCCTCGGTTCATCCGACCCAAGGAGCTCGAGGCGCTCGAGTCGATCCAGGCGGTGATCCAGGCCGTGGTGCTCCGCGACCAGCAGCTCGCGCTGCTGTTTTTCCATAACCACGATTGGTCTCCGATCGCGACGTTCGTGACGTTTCTGCAGTCGCGCATCCCGAGCTCACTCAAGGGTGCGCTCATGAAGACCCTCGCGGCATTTGCGCGCGTGCCGGAGATCGCTCCATTCGTGTGGCGAGAGGTCGACGCGCTCCAGATTCTGCGGACGACGGGCGACACGTCGGGGTACGGGAACCAGGACCTCGCGTACGAGCTGGAGCACTATGAGTCTCTCAGCCGTGCGTACCCCGCGACCCGCGGCTTGGTCGCGCTGCTGAACGAGCTCTTTGCGCACCCGGTCGCTTGGAACGCTCTCGAGGGCGATGGCCGTGTCGCCGCGATCCAGGTGTACTTCGAGTTCCTGCTCGACCATGTCTTCCTCAAGTTCGACCTGCGCAAGTACGAGCGCGAGGAGGAGAAGTGGGCACTCGCGAATGGCGCGCTCGCGATTTTCAAGCAGATCCTGGGACGCGCTGCCGCGGCGGGCAGCGGCAACAGCATGTCGCCGGAAGGTGGGCTGGCGTACCAGTTGCTGGCGCGCTTCCTTTCGTCGAGCCCGCTCCTCGACAAGCTCCTTGCGATCCTGTCGGGCGATGACGGCAGCGGCGTGGAGAACTTGGAGAGCGCGGCGACGGACCTGCAGTTGGAGCACTCGTTCTTCTACTGCCTTGACATTGTGAAGCGCGTAACGGAGTCCAAGCACGGGTCGCTCAAGTTCGTCATCGACATTAGCAAGCGATCCAGTGACACATACCTGACCAAGACGAGTGCCATCGCAGCCTTGCGCGAGCGCTGCGTGCAGCACGCGCTCGAGATCCTCGTGCTAGTTCTGGAGGCCGACGCGCAGTTCGTCAGCGTCGCTGGTCACGCGGGCGGCAATGGCAGCAGCACGGGGCTCCAGGTTGAGCGCCTGCACGCGATCCTGTCACGCAACCGCGCCGACTTCGTGCAGATCGCCACCTACGTCAAGTACTCCAAGACGTCGCGCATTCCCCACTTATCGGCGGCCATCCTGCGGCTCATCAGTAACCGCATGGCTGGCCGCGAACTCGTCGATCTGCTGATCGACAGCGACAAGAGCGCCGACGTGACGGGTGGCTACGTGGACCAGCTCCTCCGCGTGCCTCACGTTGAGACCGATGGCGCGACGGACGACGAGGAAGACAGCGATGGCCGCGATGAGCCACTGACGCAATCCGCCGAAGTATCCGAGCTCTCGATCGCTGCGGTTCGCGCTCGGGCAGCTCGCAGCCGTACGGTGCGGCAGGAAATCGGCGACCTGAGCGGCGCGGTTCGCCTTGAAGACGAGGACGAGAGCACGGTCCACCCCTCGGCCGCTTCGTCATCGGTTTCGATCCGCGCGGCGATCCTGGATCTGCTCCTCGAGAACCTCGCAAAGCCAGCGCCGAACCTCTCGCATCTGCTTCTTGGCGTTCTGGACGACGCGGATGTGAGCTCCGGTGGCGTGGCTACCGCCGGATCAAGCGGGACTGTCCTGGACGCGGTTCTGTCGCTCGTGTGCACCCCAGAATTCGGCATTGCGTCTCCCGACCTCGCCAGGCGGTGCTACAAGCTCGTGCACCTGCTGCTGACGCAGGATTACTCGACCACGCGCGCGCTGGCGGTGCTCGAGAGCGACCGCTTCGAGTTCTTCGCGACGCAGGTCGAGCTGTTCTCGAGCGTGTTCCGAGTCTCGCGGAGGCGCTCGGCAGTCGACCAGGTCGCGGAGTTGGACATGCGCGGGTGGTTCCTCAAGTCGCTCGCGGTGTATCTGCACGTGAGCCTGCAGAAGGACCCGCCGGCAACCAAGACGGTGAGCTCGCTAGTAGGCAAGTTGCTGTCCACTGTGCCGGGCGGCAGCACGCGCCAGGCGCAAGTGCTACTGCTCCGACTGCTCGACGAGACCTCGTTCGAGCTGTCTCCGCCCAAGGTGCCGACGAACGAGCACGTCGTGGCGCTGGCCGAGAGGACGGCGGCGACAGTGGACCGCGACGTGTACAAGTGGCTGCGCATCGACGTGGAGCAGTTTATCCAGGCGCTGCAGGCGCTCGACTTCACGTCGGCCGAGATGTTCGCGCGCATCAGCAAGAAGATGCGATCCGGCCGCAGCGCCAACGCGTCGGCACCCATGACGGACGTGGAGCAGTTCATCCAGTGGGCCGTCGACTGGAACATCTACTCGGAGCGCGTCGCGGCCGAGAGCCACGCGCTCAACTCGCTCCGTGAGCTCATGGAGGTCATCACCCTCGACTACCTCGCGCTGCCTGCGACCGCGACGGACGCGTCCACGCTGCTACCAGGGCTGGACGTCGCTGGCTCGGCCCAAGTGCGCCTGGAGCTCGCGAGCGGGATCGTGTCGTCCGCGCTGACCAAGGTGACGGCGGCGCCGACCGCGCGCGTATCGGCGCAGCTGTTCGAGATCGTCGCGCAGATCGCGCTGCTGCTCGTGGTTGCGCAGCGGTCGGCGTCTGGCGCCGGTCATGGCGCGAGCACGCACACACTCACTCGCCAGAGCGCGGTCGCGCTCGTCGAGCTGCTCGTCCGCGCCATCGGCTGCAGCGTGAACGCGACGGGCAACCCCGCGGCCGCTCGCAACGCGCGCACGCTGCTGTACACGTGCGTCGTGCACCTCCTCGACCGCCTCCCGCTCGAGTCGACGGCCGCAGCGTCGTCGTGGGCCGGCGCGCACTCGCGGTCCACGTCGAGCATCGTGTCGACGCTGGTGACGCCGCAGCTGGTCGACCTGATCGCGCGCGACGCGAGCGACGGCGACGACCCGCTCAACATGGCGCTGGCGGTCGCGGCGCTTGAGACGGTGCTGGCGGTCGAGGCGGCGGACGCGCCGGACGCGGCGACGCGCGTATCGGCGCTCGTGGCCGTGTTCCGCGAGCGAGGGTACCTGCTGCATCTGCTTGGCGTGTTCCGCAAGCTCGTCGAGATGGACGCGGCTGCCTTCGAGCGCGCGGGTCCCAGCGGCGTGGAGTTCGCGGCCGTGCCGTCCAGCGCGGCGCTCCCGACCGGCGTGGACCCCGCGACGCTCGGCACCATCTACGAGAGCCTGCTGTCGTTCCTGACGCGCGTGGCCGAGACGCGCGACGGCGCGCTGGCGCTCGTCGAGGGCGGGCTGCTGCGCACGCTCACGGACGCGCGCAACTTGCCGACGCACCGGCCCAAGCACCTGCACGACGCGGCCGCGGCGGCCACGACGTCGGCGTCGATCGCGTCGGCTGCCGTCTTCCAGCGCATCGTGGCCGTCTACTACCGCAAGTGGCTACCGGTCGTGCGCTGTGTGAGCGCGGTCTGCGCCGCGCTGCCGCAGCACCGCGCGCTCGCCGCGCAAGTGCTCGAGCTCGTGAGCCGCCACCGCAAGCTGTTCGCGTCGTCGCTCAAGGTCGTGGCCGCGGCCGACGACGGTGACCGGCCGTCGAGCCGCCGCCGCGCGCTCCCGAGCGGATCGGCGGCCGTGCAGGACACGCCCATGGACATGAGCCTGCTACGCGAGGTGGCGTACGTGACGTTCCTCCTGCGGTACGTGACGCCGTTCGACGACCTGTGCGCCAAGGCGCTGGCACCCGCCAAGTGGGACAAGCTCTCGCAGCTCGTGCTGCGCGCGCTGCTCTTCCTCGGCCAGGAGCTCTCGCCCAAGCGCGACGGCGACGGCGACGCGGACGCTGGCGTGTGGTGGAAGCGCGCGGCGCCGCGCACGCCGACCGAGCAGCGCGAGGCCGCCGTCGACCGCGGCGTCGCCTGCGACGAGTGCCGCGACGCGCTGCTCGACCGGCTGCGCCAGAGCGATGACGGCGCGGCCGGCGCGCTGCTGCGCCTCTCGCTCTTCGACGAGGAGAAGCTGTACATGTCGCGCATGGTTGTCTGCAACGCCGCAGCCTTCTGCGCCAGCCGCGCGACGGCCATGGCGCGTGCGACCGGTGCCGGCGCGTCGACCAACGGCCCGCTACTCGCGGCGGCGCGCAAACCCCGCGGGCTCGCGTTCCCGTCCATGGCGAGCGGCGCGGTCAACCCGCGCGCGTTCGCCGCCGCGACCGACCCGCTCTGGACCCACGCGCCGACCATGAGCGACTTCGCCGTGCTCTTCGACGTGGCGGTCGACGCGCTGCAATCGGGCCGCAGTCTGCAGGATGCGCTCGCCGAGCGGGCGGCGCCGGCGCCGAGCGCGCTGCGGCCGGCGGCCCCGCCGCGACACCGCTGCGACCTCGCGCACGTGCAGCGCATCGCCGAGTACCACGTCGACAGCCTCACGTTCGCGGCCGAGAACATGCTGGCCGTGCTGCTGCTGCACTTCGGCCACTATCTGGCGCCCGCGCTGCCAGCCGACCGCAGCGGCGCCGACGCAACCGCGCTGCAGCCGACGCTCATCAAGGTGCTCACCATCGCCGGCGACATGGAGGTACGCCTCTTTCTCTCTCTCTCTCTCTCTCTTTCTCTCTCGGGCACTCGTCTCACAAACCTTCTCGATGGATCGACTGCTTGGCTGCGCGCGCTACAGAGCGGCAACCAGTTCGTCCACGCGCTCGCGCGCAAGCTCCGCGAGCTGAGCATCAAGGCGTAGCCTCCCTCTCGTTAACGAACAGAACTTGGGCCGCCGAGCCCCGAGCGCCGAGCGCCTACCACCTACCACCTACCGCCTACCGCCGGGCGACGGCCGCCAGCCGCCGAGAGTACATGACGTCCGAGCGCAGCAGGTACTTGGCGCCGCGCGAGACGGCCGCTCCCTCGTGCAGCAGGCAGCGGTCGCCGTGGCCGTGCACGAGCGCGGCGCCGGTCTCGGGCGCCACGCGCAGCACCTCGGCGATGGCCGGGCCGGCGCCGACGCGCGCGTCGCGCTCGTCCCCGTAGAAGACGGTGTCTCCGCCCTCGAGCTCCGAGTCGGACGCGTCGTTGAGGTACACGAGCACCGTGAAGCGGCTGTGGTAGCCCGTTACGGGGTCCACGTCGCTCTGGTCCACGTGCCGCCCGAAGCGCTGGCCCTCGCCGTAGCGGTAGAAGCGCACGGCCGGGTTGAGCCCCACAGCGTGCATGCCCTCGTACTCGGCGGGCACGAGCGGCCGCAGCCGCGTCCATAGCTGCTCGGCGAACGCCGTCATGCGCAGCAGGATGCGGTCGTTGTCGCGGAACGCGAACTCCCTCGTCGCGCGCTGCGTCACGCGCGCGAACGCTCCCGACTCGTCCGCGAACTGCCGCACGCGCCGGCACTCGCTCGCCGACAGGAAGCCAGGGACCGCGAGGATGAGCCCGCCCGCCAGCAGCTCGCGCGTCCGCAGCGGCCGCAGCGGGGCATCCATGCGCAGCAGCGGCGGCACCTCTGCATCCAGCGCCAGGTCCGCGCGTGCCGACAGACCGCTCCGCGCCTTGGCCGCCGCCGCCTTGGCCGTCGCCTTCTTGGTCGTCGTCGTCGACGATGACTTGGCCTTCTTCCGCCCTCCGCCGCCCATGCTCGTCGTCGTCGTCGCCGCCTTGCTCGTCGGGAGAGGACGGAAATGCAATAGAATCTGACAATAGTACTGCAATAGAATCTGACAATAGTACTGCAACTAGATTTCCACCACTCGCTCCGCGAGCGCGCCTACCTACTGGCTACTACTTACAATACGGGCTGGACCGTGTGAGCAGGTTCGAGCCGAAACTCCCGGACTCACGCTCTCTCGCTCTTTATCAACTTCTTCAACCGCGCTGCAAGTACCCCGGTCTTGGTCGCTCTTCGAGCAGCTCCGTTGCCACGTGCAGGATGTTCAGCGAGGCGTTCGCGTCACGATCCCAAAAACTCTTGCAGCCACTGGTTTTACAGTGCAAAACGTGTCGGGATGTGGCTTTGCCATTCGGCT
>JAADYC010000581.1:0-16965 GCA_023338135.1 Phytopythium kandeliae | reverse complement strand
GCGAGAAGGTCTTCTCGTGCTCTCACTGCCATCTGACGCTCGACCGCGATGTGAACGCCGCGCGCAACATCTATCTGAAGAACGAAGACCTACTCACTCGGGCTCTTGCAGCCCGAGTGCCCGGAGATGCCTACTCCGAGATTGTTAGGTGCGCGTGAGCTTGCTCGCACGCATCGACCTGAAACAAAAAACGGTATGTATCCTAGGACCATGACGGTACTTTGGTATCTCATGGTAACTTGTGGATATACTGAGGCGTGTTGATGCTATTGATAATAAAGATCACATCATTGTTGTGCGTTGGAGGAAGCTTATCCTCGTGCGGGACATTGATTACGCGCGCGGCTAAATCCCCAAGCTGGGCCTTGAGAATTGGCTCGTCCTTAGCGATGCGCGCGCATACATCAGTGATATCGATTGCCAGACACGCTTGGAGATATAACCAAAGGGGATACCCGCCGTGATAGAAAATCAACGCTAACTGATCAGATGGAATGCTATGTGTTGACGACATCTCGCGCGCTATACAGTCCTGCATCACTATTTCGACACTGTGGAACTGATCAATCCTCTAAGGCGAATCAGTTGTGATCGGGGCTGCTGTACACCATATGTATACTGAATCAAGTTAGATTAGGGCAGCAATAAACCGATATCCATCTTGGAAACGAGACCTGTGCGAGCCCAGCAGTTCGTGATCGTTTGAGCAGACACGCTCTTCCATCCTTCTGCACAGTATTTCATGGCGGCGTAGATGTCGACCGGGTGGTAGTCCTCGCCGTCGAAGAACATTTGCAGTTCAGAATCGCTCTTTGTCTTGTGGTTGTGGGCTTTCACGCTCTTGATTATGCCCTGGTCATTTGGCTGAAGCACGGCAGTAGTATTTGGAGGCAGTTTTTCCACACGAACATGCGAGGGTGGAAGCGAGTCACTGTTATGAGCGGACGCATTGTCGACGAGAAGCAGAATCTTGCGCTGCTGCTCCTTCATCTTAGCGTTCAGTTGGACCAGCCACTCTTGGTAAATTGCCGTTTTGATCCATACTTTGGGACCGTTCGTGTACTTCACTCCGAGCTCGGCTTCGACTGGTGCGTTGCGGAATCTCGGTGTGAACACGGAGAACTGTGTGTCGATCGCTGCGGCTGGCGCGATTGTTCCGTTGATGATGTTGTTGCGGAATGGGACGGACGGTCAGAAATATGCAGTGGCTCGGTGCTCAATATGTCAGCGGACGCATGATAACGACAACACACTGTTCTTGATATTCAATTCTGAGATTGGCGTTGCGTCATGGAAGTGTGCGCGGATGCGAACCATGAAACCGATCCCATTCTACCGTCAAGACGTAGCAGGACCATCGGCATTTGACGAGTCTTCGATTGATGCCTTCTCTAAGCGGCGCAGTCCTTCCAAACGCACGAGCACGCCTCCCCGCGCCAAGACTGCTCCTATAGAGGAGGTTGTGCCGAAGCATCAAGGCGAAGAGTACGACTCTGACGATGGCAAGGAGAGCAAGTCAACAAAAAAGTTTCAACAATTCAAATGAAGCCCCGCGGAAAGGCTCGCAAAGTGGTGGGTAGCATGATTGAAGGATACCAAGATGTGTCTGATGAGAGGACAGCTCGTCCAATGATCATTACTGCTGCCGATCCAGCTATCGCAGCGCTGAGAGCTGGAGGTGTCGCGCTTGGTACTCCGTTGGAGTATGTTTCGGAAGTCATCATGCCAACGAACGGTGCTAGCCTGAAGCCGCACACCGTGCGTGGCAATCGCACCCGGAATGTGGGTGGCCCTCTCCCCGCAGAGTTTGACGACTAGCTCTTCTTCTCTTTCTTTTTCTCTTCGACATATGCCATGAACTCGTCGATTACATGCTTGAGATTGATATGAGCAATGGTCTTATCTTCGATTCCATCGACCTGAAAGTAGTGGCTCTGCGTTGGATCAAAGTCATCGCTTCGAGTTTACAAACCGGCTGACTGGGATATGACGTTTTGGGTTTGAGTATTGCCTGATCGTCAGGACGAAGGATCCGTTCGAGTGAGAAGATTTTGCTCTCCGGAAGATCCACTGTGCCATAGCAATTCAGTGATGGCCACCACATCATATCCGATTCTTGCTCTCGCTTCTTCTCAATCTCTTCCACCAGGATTGTATAGCATGTCGTATAGGGTTCTAACGACTCGTAGATGCGGTCTCGAAACATTTCCATCAACACGTAGTCCGTGGAGGCGATACATACTTTGATATCCTTTGCCAGCTCGATCACGTTGCATCCGACTCGCACGCCGTAGGTGTCGATATACTCATACTCATTGCCGACTTTCAAGGTTGTTGGTTTCAAGTCAAGCAATGGTCGATACGTTTTAGCATTCCGGAGAGTTGGCTTGATTGCATTCATATCACAGCTGAGCAGTCGGACGCAGCATCTCTCGGGAATTTGCATCTCTAGAGCTCCTTTGACGATCGAATACTTGTAGTCAGTTGTGAGCTTGGACACCATGAGTGCAAATGCGACGTACCCAGCAATACATATGTCTCCATCGTACGCAAACACGTGTTCTCCGGTCTTGGTTAGCCGAGAATCGTCCAATTTGATTCGATCGAGTGGGATACGCACTTGTTTCATGGCGAACTTGGACAGCTTCTTCGTTTCTAATGGATAGATCTGTCGAAGCAGATTGTTTCGCTCAACGTCCTTCTTCAAGCGATGAAAGACGTTGAGCGATGCTCCCGTGTTGGATAGAAGCGTCGCTAGCGAATAGCGCTGGTTGATGAATTGGTAGTGGGGATGTACCACTCGCAGCGCGCCCAAGTCGAGGACAGGTATTTTCTCGAAACATGCGGGTGGGACATACGTTGAATCTAGTAGCACAACATTCTTGACTCTAACGCGAACTGTAGTTACGTGAACTGCATTGACTACATTCACATCGGGCAGACCTTCTTCGCACAGTAATCGGGCCAGTGCATTGGCGTGTTCGATGCTTTTGTCAGAGAGGATATCATAGTCCGGAAGAACGTCGTCGTCGTAAATACTCGAGCCGCGCGCTCGAAGCGCTAGATCGATTGCCATACCACCGGTGAGAACCAGCTTGTTCTCGGAAATGTACGCTTCCGTCAGCTTATTGGCTTTGTCGAGCAACGGTTTGTTGAAGTTCTGCTGATAGAGAATGATATCGGGATCCATTTTCCCTTCTGTATACTATATAATAGAAACGAAGACGCGATGGGGTACAACACGATCAATGTGATCCAAGGCCTAATCAAGCAAAACCAAACTGCTTTGGGCGATAAAAACAAGTTGTTGGAGTATGTTCGAGGCAATGCATCATCTTTCGCTGGGCCGCTGAAGATGGGAGCTACGACAGTGTATCCCGAGCGGATCGCATCTGCAATCTTGGTAGGTGTGAACTTGGTCAACAACAAGCTCGTGCCCCAACTTATTGAGGTCAACGCTAAGGCGTTTGTGGCATTGGTAACAGCGCCGACCACTATGGGTAATTTTAATGCTAATGGAGGCGATTTCATCAATGAGAACAGCCCTATGAGTTCGAATTTCAAAGAGGATAAAGGGATTGCTAGCATTGGTGTGCAATTCGGTAAGCTATCGTCATTGAATAAGTATTTGGTATCCGGGCGACCGATTCCTTACTGTGGAGCACTCGGAGGTTCTCAAGTTCTCCGTAAGCCCGCAGAAATGGACTACTGGAATGCTACCGATCGGAACTACTCTGGGTATTCAAACAGTACGACGAAAGCCAAGTATGACAAAGATGGTGTCAATGATTTGACCCATCTATTCTACACTGCAGGACTTGTAGATGAGCTACAAGCACGGTATGGCTACCGAGTGCCAGATGCTACTCGTGCTTATAGTCCATGCAATTGGCTTTTTGCATCAGCAGATGGCAAGCCCTCCGTCAACGATGGTCTTTTCTACAAAATTATGTACCTTACCGAGTTTAACCTATACGCTCATTCTGGTATGATTGACAATCCAAAGATTCTTACGTCCACTTTCGTGAGTAGTGCTGTTTTCAGCCGTATGGTTCAATCGATGACTATGTTTGCTCAGGACTCGACAGCTATTGGTAACGACAAGGACCAAACATCGATCCAATACCTCCAACCGATTCATTCGACAATGATGGATCAGTCTGACGTTCTGATTGCGGGCCAGTACATCTATTCGAAAGATTTTAAGTACAAGCTTCAGCTACGCATTGATGGAACACTATACATCTGGAAACTACCAATCACTGCCGGTGGGTTAGATACTCCGACTATCGCGATGCTAACCCCGAACGCATGGACTCTCAACGCTGACAATTACTTGAGCTGCATGTTTGTTGCCCAAACAGACAAGAACTTTGTTATCTATGCGAACCCTCGAGTAACTGTGTCGTATAAAACAAATATTCCAATGGTTAGCCTCAGTGGAGGAGTTGCGGTCAAAACCACCGACACTTCCAATCACCAATATGCCAAGTTAATATCGACATACAAAGCAATGCTACTTCCAGGAGGCGCATTTGTGGCTGCGACAGCCGGTCCATCGGACAAAACCACGACAGCCACGCATATGGAAGGAAGTGCGGGGGAGAATAGAGCGTACATTACTGATTCGATGGATGCAACGTGTATCAACAACTGGTCGTACGTAGACGAGAAGGGAACAACTACTATCGACTCAGATATTCTCGCTAATACATCCAAAGACAGCGATAAGCCATGGTGTTATGCTTCTGTCCTACTAAAGCCTTCTGGCTATGACACAGCTACGAAACAGTACAAGTTCCTAGATACATCGATCCAGTCTATCTTCTACTCGAAGGGGTATGAAACCATCAAGAATCGCGCGGATGTATACGATGCTGCCTACAAGATCTTGACGAGTACATTCATGGCTACTGCGAAGGAACTGGGATACGCACTACCATCGTCGGTATCCACCCCGATCAATTTCGCATTCTGTATGCGTGGAGACCGTTGGGCGACAGTCAGATCTTGCTCAACTCAATTGAAGACAATTGTCGATGCCTTGAACAATTACACGGAAGCGATGGACTACAAGATCCGCTCCCAGCTGTGTGCTCCTGGCTATAGTACTAAGTACAATAGCCTATGCGCTTACGTTGCGCCAAAGAGTGCAATCGTCCAATCGTTGACCGCGATCGATCCGGCGTTTGCTATCCTTAATGTTTCGAATCCTAGTCTTACATACATCCCAAAGTCGGCACAATCGACCAACATCCCCACGCTGATTTCGAAATACTCCAATTACACTCAGGACCAGTTGCGCTTCCTATATAACTATTTTACAACCTACGAACAGCAGGAAGCATGGAAGACGTTGTATGCTAAGGTTACAGGCGCTGAAGCATTCAGTCCTTACGACTTTTCAAAAACACCATTCGCGAAACTGTATGGAATCGGAGTTACCATTCATGTCTTCTTTAAGACGGAAAACGGGGTGTTTATGTCGTCCGGGCCAATGGATTTCCCGTACAATACATCCAAGACTGCGTATGAAGCCAAAGACATCTTCTGGGATAGGATTTTCGTTTCTTCCACCACTCGGTCCGGCAAACTAGGTACAGAGTTCAAGGAGATATCGCTAGCTGATCTCTCGACCGTGCAAGCTAAGCTAGTCACAGGACACGATTCAATATCCATATCAATGACAGGGCTATCGGTAGCAGCTAACGCACTGGTCTTCATGCCACCGCTTGATTACGACAAGGCAGTTGCTTTCGTCCGCGCAAAGGTTAAAATCACCCATCTGACCGGAACAGGTAGTATCTGTAGCGTCGCGGCCGATGCGTGTTACCCGGAGGTTTACGCGCATCTAACGGCAAACCCTTTTGACGGTGATAGTAACATAATCTGCGATATTGCATCATCGACTATCACAAGTGATACAGACTTTGCTTTCTACAGCGCAGCCAATGCGAATAACTTGAAGGTTGCTTGCAAAACTTCATATGCAACAGCAAACTGCGGACTTCCTCAGAATCGCTACAAATCCGGATTTACGCCTTCGTCAGGTCGTCATATCGCCTTTGAATCATTCAAAGATACGTTTGACGGAGTGAGCTGCGTCGGCATGTGTAACGAAGCTACGTCAGGCAGTCCTCTGGATGCTGCTTGTAAGACCGGATCAATCGCATACTGTGGTGAGGGTACCAACATCATCTCTGATGTATGCCGCAGAGACGCAGACAAGTATCCAGAGCTAAAGGCAATGTTGAATACATGGTGCGCGGTTGAGGCAAACAAGAGCGACGCAAACTACGCTACCTACTGCACTGCGCCTGTAGTCGCTGCGCCTGTAGTCGCTGCGCCTGTAGTGACTACGCAGCTAGCGACTGCTCAAGTAGCACCTGAGTCGGTAGTGACTACGCAAGTAGCTCCTACACCGGTGGAAACTCCTCAGGCTGTATCCGCCTCAGCGGTCTCCATGCCTATGGCGACACAAGTGTTGGAACATCCGACAAAAGGAGGTTCGGATAAACATCATTCAGTTCATTCAGGAGATTCCTTCTCTTCTGGAGATCTGACGATAATGATTATGCTACTTTGCTTTATTGGAATTGCTCTTCTAGTCATCGGTGTGCGCAAATTCAAGAATTGTATGCCTACAGGACTCAAAGGACTCTCGATGGGAAAATTCAAGATGCCGACTTTCAGAGTGCGTCGACGTTAAAAAAAAGCTCCGGCACCCTACATGATCGCGTATTTGCGGTCTTGCTTACCATTCGACTCATCACTGTGCGAGCTATCAAGATCCGAATCAGAGTATGGCGATGAAAAGTCCGGGTCCAAGTTCTTGATAACATGCTTGATGCAGTTGAGCTCTGAGAAGATTGCTTCTCGTTCTTTTTTGGCTTGATAGCCGTCGACGATGATTTTGTCGAGTATGAGCTCACTGATCTCGTCGCTGCGCAACGCAGCTTCGGCCCTGAGCTTATCATACATGACGTAGAGCTTAATCAGCTTTGACCAGAACGTCGCGCACCCCCGAGTCCTCTCGCTTAGAAAGAAGATCTCTAACAATGTGTCAGATGATACAAATACCATGTCGACTAGCGCATTGCGAGATTTAAGATATTTGTTCTCGAATGGAAGATTCATCTTCTCGCAAACGTGCCTGGTGAGGTCATTCGAGTTGGCGATATACTCGTTCTTGTAGTCACTTACTATATCGTAATCTTCCACATATGCAATGCCAAGATCAGACAAGTAACGCCTTACTTTGCTACTGCTTGTGATCGGTTCGGTCTCATCGAATTTGGGCGGTAGAACGTTGAACGCGACCAGTTCAGTGTTCAAGCAAATCATTCTAGCCGCGTAGTCGTCCGTGTTAATGAGCAACTTCATGCGTGTCAACATCATTGCATCCACCGATGGAGGGGCAAGCGTTCTCGCTAGATCAAACAGCTCATCAAATGATAATGAGAACTGTGGATTCTCATTGAATGACGTTTCCAAGAACTCGCGGAGTTCGTTGAATCGGTCCATGGCGGTATATTTTGTCCGCTCGTAACTCCAATTGGAATTGAACTTGATCCATATGGTATAGCGATAAAAGCTCTTCTATCGGAAACCGGGTTTGCATTCAATGCCACTGAGTACGCTGGCAAATATGGCAACGAAGCGCTGTTACGACTGCAGAAACGATACACCATTCGTACAGTCAACCGCACAACGAAGACCCCTCAGATCACGAAGATGTACAAGCTGGTGAAGTGCGACGGTGATAAGATCATCGTCCTGCCACGTTTTGCAATAGATTCTTTGCAGTCCACCACTCCTTCTGTGAAAGCGCCAATCTCTGATGTGGAAGTGTGTCTACCCACCCACAACCGCATCGACACGATCGAGTACATTGGGCGTAGCAACCCAAATCAGCAACTCGTTGTCAAACACGTCGTCGAAACATTCCGTTCGATGCAGGTGGCAGGATTGACCGTAAAGCTGTTAGCTGGTCAAGGCAAGACGTTTGGCGCGATGGACATCATTCACCAGCTAAAGCTGAAAACCTTGGTCGTGGTCCCCAATACGTACCTATTGGATCAGTGGGTAGGACTGCCGAAACAATACTTTCCAACCGCGCGTATTGGGACATTGTATGGCAAACAGAAGGAGGATGGAGATATCATCGTAAGCATTATCAATACGGCTGCGGATCTGCAATCCTTCACTGTATCCGAAAAGAAGCCTTGGCCAAATGTAGGCAAGACGTTGCGATTCATGAAAGTGTCGACTACGATCGAAATCGATGAACTATTCAAGGATGTTGGATTGACTGTGTTTGACGAGTCGCACATGTATGTGTCGAAAGAGTTCCGCAAAGTCTTTGAGAGAATTCACTCGCGCTACACAATCGGGCTCAGCGCGACTCCGGATATCCGGGAGGATAAGCTGGATGCGATCCATCAGTCGTGGCTCGGGCCGATCCTCGATGCAGAAACCTTAGAAGGGTTCAATCCATCGCAGGACTCCTTTGCCTCCGACGCGATCATGGTTGAGTACCATGCTTTGAACGAGCACTGTAAGTTCAACGTTCGTGATGATGGCATGATCGACTACTCATCGATCGTGGAAGAAATTGTCAACGACCCCAATCGTAACGATATCATCATCGAAAAGATCCTAGAACTGATGCGAAAGGGCCATTACACCTTTGTTTTCAGCGACCGCCGAGCGCATTTGGAACATCTGTATGAGCTACTAGAAGAGAAGTGTATCGAGCAGGGCGAGGCGGTGAACATGGAGCTACCAGAGTCGGAGAAGAAGGCCATCTTATACGGTGGATCCACCGAAGAGACGATCGCCAAAGCGAAGCGCATCGGAACAGTCATCTTTACGACCTACGCGTACTCCTCAACCGGTGTTTCGATTACGAAGATGGATGCACTAGTACTGACGACGCCTCGCCGATCAAACATGAAGCAGATCATCAATCGTGTCTTCCGCTTGGGTTCCGACCAAAACATCCGTAGAACGATTGTAGACATTGTCGATGCAAAGTTTCCCATCAAACAGCAAGTCCGCGCTCGAGTCTTGGCTTATCACGAGCGTGGATGCGACATCACGAGAACGAAAGTGCACGCGTGATCAACGCGATACAACCAACTCACGAAATGAGAAAGAAGCACAGGCTCTTTTTTGTGGCACCGCCACTTCTTTCTCATTTCGTGAGTTGGTTGTATCGCGTTGATCACGCGCACGCCTTCAAATCCGCCCAGTGAAAGATGAATTCTTCGCTGCTGGCGGTTACATCAAAACCGCCACGTACGTGCCACGGACTTGAACATCGCGTAGTGGAATCCAATCATCGCCATTGTTCCGATACTATTCTCACCACCAAGGAAGCCAACCACACTGACGATCGCAGTGTTCAAGAAGATGGAAAAAATGTTCGCTTCAGCACTGTTCAGGATCAAACACCGGACGCCATTGATGGTAGTTGCCACGATAACTTCGAGCTGGAGAAGCCACATACCATCTTGCCCCAAGAGCACGTGAAATGCGACGATAGCCAAGAAAGTCGTGACTTTGTCGAACCATGGCAAATCTCTTGACTGAAAATTGACCCGGAATCCCATGACGCACAGGAATAAAAAGATTATCGCCATGACCTCTTTCTTGAGAATCATAACGCCATCCCAGTCATACAAGATGTGAACGACGACGACACCAAAGATGATCTTGGCTTTGTCGAACAACGACAGCGACTCTGCTTCAATCCAGATCCGGCTCGCCATGCTGCAAAAGAAGAGGACAGTCATCACCGTCGCTTCAATCTTCAAAGGTTCCAGGATCTCCCTGGCGAATAAGATGTGTGGGCCCATGACGATCAAGATGGTCTTGGCTTTGTCGGACAACGAACGCGTCTTGTTTGCAGTCATGATTGAGTCCGCCGTCCTGGAGTCGCCAAATACGTCCTCCCACATCCACCAGACAAAGCGCGCAGTTATCAGCAAAGTCTCCGCCGCCTCGAAGAGAATTAGCGCGACCAGGCAAACGACAGCCATGCTGGTGTCGGAAAGCAGCGGCTCCGCCGGCATTCCCGCCGCCATCACGCTTCGACGAGAACACACAATATGTGGAGAGAACGCAAGCGAGCTCGCTCATCACTTCATTTGAGTGCCATGTCACTCAATAAAAATTTTGCAAAAATAAACGCAGTATTTGTAAAAACCGAGTTTCGTCAAACTTTTCTGGGAGTCAAGTCTGAGATCAGAGGTGACCTTGGGAAAAAGATTTCAAAAACGCTTTTTTGCAAATATTGCGCTTTTTTTGCAAATAGTTTTGTTGGGTGAGATCAGACATGTTTGTTTATCAGAGTTCTGAGAACACTGATTCTCACTAGCTCCATTCGTCTTCCTCCCTCTCCCTCAGTCCTCAGAAGCGCGCGAAACGAAGAGAACGATGTCGAGCAAGGAAGACTGCAAGAGCGAGATGGTCTGTAAGGGTGAAGACGCCAACCGCGAAGGTGAAGACGCCAACCGCGATGGTGAAGACGCCAACCGCGATGGTGAAGACGCCAACCACGATGGTGAACAGCATGCTCCCAGGATACTGAAATCAAGACTTATTTTTTTGGACGCGATCGAACAGCCACAGTTGATGCGATACATCGACCGCCCACACGAAGAAGCCAACTCCCAGCAGATACTTCCACCACTCACTACCCTTTGGCCATATCCACTTGACAAACACTTCGTTCCAATCTATCTTACCATCGCGATTAACGTCGTTGACAGAGTATCCACTCGACGAAATAAGGAACCCAACTGATATCGATATCAACAAGATTATGAACAGAGCAGCCCATAGGCTTCGCTCAAACACGAATCGAGGAGTGAGCATTCGACGAAGATTTATTGCCACCTCCGCCGCGCTATATTCTTGACTTGAATTTACTTTTGAACATGCCGTGACTCATTCAACATAGCAGTGTTGATCGCGCGCAACATGTTGCGGTACTCCACCACGTCGATGTGCCCGCCGTACGACGTCAGATTGTAGATGTACGGAGCCTCCTTGAACTCCATCACTCTCTTGTTGTAGAAGATCGCATACAGCATCTTCAGCATGGACAGCTTGTCAGAGAATGTCTTGTCTTTGATAAAGCTCGCTTGGCTCTTCAGATATGAGAACCCACACGCGAAGCCACAAAAGAGACCGTGCGTGTCGTACTCCTTGCCGCGAGAAGTGTTTCGGATCTGTCGAGGAATGAAGCAAGGCAAGCCCTTGAAACTCAATCCGCAGTACCAGCACTTCAAAATCGCATCCTTGTATGCCTCGGCCCACTGCTTCTTACTTTGGAACTTCGTAACCCGGATATCCATTATCTTAGGACAGGAAGAATCCAGCAGCGGCTGCTGCTCGCTTCGAGCAATGTTCTCCTCAATGATGTGATCCTCCAGCGTTCGAACCTGACTGTAGAATACGCCCTGCATGAAGATCGTGTTGCGCACAGGGATTTCCATTTTGGATTCAGCATTATATTTGTTCACGACTCAGTCACATTTCTCTCTCTCCAATATAGGAACAGAATTTCTTCAAAATGCTACGAATCAGTCCAGTGCTAGCATTTCTGTTCATCTTGCTAGTTGTCGGCATTATCCTCATTGTGCTCGTGTTCGAGTCTCCTGAATCTATCGTCAAGACTGACAAAGCCAACTTCCCCGAGGAATACAACAAGAATCTGCTCATCGCGAAAATCCTCACATGCACTCTCACTGGACTTGTATTCATGGCAATGGTCGCGATGAAGTTGCGCAGTGCGGGAGGAGCACGCGCTAGTGTCAGACGGATGGGACAACGAATGCGCAGCGTGATGCCAAGGAACCCCTGGCGCTAATATAGGACCTGAAAAAATGGCGTTCTCTACATACATCAGCATTGATGTAGCTACCAAGTCGCTGACGATTGGACTCTACAAGATGCGATCGTTCGTGAACGTGCTCGACAAAGCTAAGCTACCTTCTCGGGCAGACGAACTAAACTCGTATCTAGATTCAGTAGTGCAACCACTTGCAATGAATGTGTACGACATCAACGACGGAGCAAGGGTCAAAGAGACTAGCGTATCCGTGAAAGCAGCCTCACTCAAGAAAACGCTGTGCAGCTTCGACAGCTCCGTGGCCAGCCACCTCGCCGCCGAGGCGAACATTGTGGTGCTCATCGAGTACCAGATGAACGCCAATCATCTCAGCAACGCGATATTCAACATGATTGTGTACCACTACGCGGACAAGTATCCCATCGAAGTCATGAAACCAACCTGGAAGAACACGATCGCGCTGCACCCTCAGCTCACACTGTCCGAGTTTCTAGGTCGAGCATCGAGCAACTACAAAGCCAACAAGGACCACACGAAATGGAACATGATCTTCCTGCTCACGGTGCTTGGCAAGATGGACATGATCAAGGATATTAAGCACTCCAATCAGGATGACATCGCAGACACATTGTGCCAAGCGCTAGCGTTTCACAAGAGAATAACCAATGCTTGAACTCGCACATTGCACTCATGTTTTTTTCAATAATACAAATAATGATGAAATGAACCTCGCCTTAAGGAAGCTCAGGGTTTACACCAAGCTTCCGCAACGCATCAGCTGCTCTCTCTTTCTGACCATCCGTCCCATTCCGCAACAATATCACCAACGGATCAATCGCGCCAGCCGCAGCGATCGACACCACATTCTCATCGTTCCAAGCGAGTTTCGCCAACGCACCAGCCGCTTGTTCTATCTCGGATTCACTTCCGGACCGCAGCAAACTCAGGATCCCGGAGATCTCTCGCCTGCTCGATGGCCCTGATCGAGTCAACTGCATGGCAATAAGATGCTTATTTGCAAAAGAGGAGAGTCGCGAGCTTTTACTCTTCTTCAGAGATGTCACACCCCACAACACGCCTTCCCGAGCAACGATGTGGTTCTTCACTGGATTCATCCAGTCACAGACGTCTCTCACCGACTCCATGGCAGACATATCCATGCGCTCGAGCAGAGACGTCAAGTGAACCACAACAGCATCAATCGTCAACCGCTCTGACGGCTCTTTACAGCACATTCTTTCGATGAGTTGCCACTCCGCGTCATCAATCTCAAACGACCGAGAAGGAATCTTGCCTTGGATCGCGTAGTGTTTCGCCATGACATCAAGAACACCCTTTCCCCACGGAACCACTCCACTCAAGATCTCGATCATCACCATCGCGAATGAGTACACGTCCGATTCAAACGTCGCTGACTTGCCTTCCAGACACTCAGGCGCCTTCCAACGGTACGCACCAAGCGCACCACCCTCGGACGCAGATTTTCCTTCTCTCGTAGCCACACTCAAGCCAAAGTCCGCAAGCTTCACCACGTCGTCACTACCGACCAAAATGTTGTTCGCCTTCAGATCGCTGTGCACCACACCGTTGTCATGCAGGTACTGAAGTCCCAATGCCGCATTCAGCAGACAGTACCACTTCAAGTACATAGCCCCACCCTTTTCACGGATATACTTTGTCAGCTCACCACCGCTCGCAAACTCGCACACGAAGATCATATCGCCAACGTGGCAGGCGCCATACATCTTGACAACATTGATGTGGTTCAGGCGAAACCACACGTCCGCTTCGTGGCGGAATTGTGAACGGACTGCCTTCCTGTTGTCGCCTGATTTGACGAACACTCGCTTTACCACGACGGGAGTGTCGAACCATTTTCCAAAGTGAACTGCCCCAAATGATCCTCGGCCAAGCTCCACATCGAGTTGAATGGCGATCTCGGACGCAGGCAAGAACCAACTCTCAATGTTGAATGTTGGGGAGTCGCTCAGGATAACTCTGACTTCCTGTTCTGATGAGTTGATTGATGCTGCAACTCTACCACTCTGGCGCATTTCAAATTCCAGATGTGCTTGAGATTCTTCCTCTTGTTCAGTCTCCATGTATGAATTCGACTCCTTGGTATTCATACGAGCAGTAACTGAGCGAAGGCGGAGTATCGTGCCCAACGATGCATGCGAAAGGTTTGTACACACTCGTTTCCACTCTGGTTCCCAATCATGTAACGGATCAGCACTACATAGTTCATGCTCTTTGAGGAGACGATCGATGGCAAGGTGTAGTGAAAATGCCGTCGTAGGATCTCTTCTCACTGTGCGGAGCACGGCCGACGTTTCCAAAGCACTGAAAGATGGCCGCGGCATTTCACTCGAACCAGAACAATCAGACTTACGTTTCAGAAAGTAATCCAGTCGAATCAACAATGCCACAAAATCCGTTACAACTTCTTGAGAAGGCGAAGTCGCTTCGGTCTGCTGAACACTGGAGTCTTTCAGTTGGTTGAGGACATTTTCGAGACGAAGGTAGATGCGGCGAGCGAGGTCGTCAGATCCCAGCATCTAAGAGCAGTTACACAGGATCTGAACTATCGGATGCCGTAGTCGAGGTATCACAATGCGTCCGACGTCGATCTTTCCATTCGCACGCTTGAACACTTTGGTCAACCAGTCGTAATGTACACGCTGTAGTTGCCAGTGGTCATAGTCAAATTCGCCAAGCTCTCGCATGCCTTGGATGATGCGCAATGTCGCCCCAGACGACTGTCCATTGAAATCTCGCAGCTGTTCGAGAATGTGCCATTCCGTCTCGCGAATGTATGATGGACACTCCGTTGGAATCATGCGAATGTGACCAGGCTCATTAGTCTGCAGCTGGTCCTCAGGACTCGAGCGCTGGGTCTTGCTCTCAACCGATGGTGATACAATGTTTAGGATCACCACTCCTAGTTCGCACATATTGCGCTCGACGAGTAGCAATGAGGTAGACGCACTTCGCTCATCCAATGCAGCTTGCGAGGTCGGATCATCTTCGAGGCGAATCAAGTCGATCCCACGCAGCACAGCTTTATTCTCCAGCTGAGCACAGAACACATTCTCCATGTCAAGTCTCGAGCACGCTAATCTTCGCTCGTGAAGGTACTGCAGACTCAAAGCGAGCTCGTAGAAACGTCGCCACAACAACTTGCGCTCCGAGGTTCCTGCAGCGTACTCTCTCAGCGGTCGAAGCTTCTCGTGCACGATAACCCACTGACTGCCGACGTGACACGCTCCAAGGATTTTTGCGACGTGAGGGTGATTCAAGGTCGACCACACTTCCGCATCCTGGATGAAACGATCCTGATCATTGTGGTTGATCTCAAGAAGGTCGTTTCCCCATCGTGAGAGTCCGAAACTACTACCGAACTCGAACGAAGGCACGAACCACGTCGGTAGCGACACCTTGATTCCAGAGTACTCGGTCACAAGGTAAAAGGCTTCTTTCATCATTTTGATCTCGTCTTCAGTGATCACTTTGCCGTATGTCTCGAGCGAGTACATGAGCAGCACAAGCGCCTCTTCTTGCTTTGACTCGCCCTCCAAATCGTTCACCAGCGGCACGTCACGCCTCGTGTGCTTGATATCATCATCGCTCAAGACAAAATGCCGGAAGTCCTTCAGCAACATGCCGTATCTTTCAACTCGATCGCCTCGTTCCTTCTTAAGCGCGCTTCGCCATTCTTTCATCGCATCAAGTTCTTCAATCTTGTCCGCAGCGTCGATCACGCCATTCAAGCGTCGAAGCTGGCGGATAAAGTGACCAGTCTGCGCCAATCGCACAAGCGCTGACGTCTCCTGCTCGTACGTGTGCAGCTCGTCGCGGTAGCTCTCGGCACTCAGCAGCAAACTGAAGAGCCTGTAGTCCAGTTGATCGTTGTCCATGTTCTCTATGGATTGGCGGAAGTGGCAGTAGCGCGCAGCCGTGTGATCCCCCAGTCCATCAGCAGTGCGTGCATAGTCTGCAGGATCAGTCACTTGCTGTTGGAGGTTGGTTGCTTCTTCGTGGTTGCTTTCGTTCGCATTCTTACGCGCCTTGCTCCAGTTCCAGCGATCAGCGATCACGTCGCCTTCCATGGCTTGAGAGCCTCGGAGGAGATTCTGAAATGAAGAGAATTCCGCAGTGCTGCACCCACGCACCCTCCGCAGTGCTGCACCCATGCACCCTCCGCGATGGTGCTGCACCCACACTAAAAAAAATGATTGGCTGTATATCGCCAACGTGAGTTGTTTATTGAATGTTGATTGGTTGAAATCTCACGACTCGTCGGCTCGCGTGAAGATGCGCGACCGCGAGACCTCTCCAGTCTTTGCATTGATGGTGGTGATTGGAACTTCAAGCGCGTTGGTGGGCACGCCGTCCTCGTCCAGCGTTAGCGTCTCGCCGGTCTCGGCGTCAACAACAGCTTCGCGCACGACCTTGATCTTGTCCTCGTCGATCTCCTCGACGGTCGCATTGTACTTGGTCTCGAGCTCCGCAGGACTGAGCTTGCGATACTCGTTGAAGCCCGGGGAGTCTTTTCCGAACACCTTCTCGGCCTTGACCTTCGTGCTCTTGACGCGCTTCTTCATGAGATCCTCTGCGAGTTGGTTGTCAGCCTCTTGCTGCTCGAGCAGGGCCTTGATGATCCTGTTGTGCTTGTTGTAGTAGTCGACGTGCTCGCGGTTCTCCTTGAACGGCCCGAGTAGCGTCCAGCGATTGAGGTTGAACGATAGGATGTCGTACTTGGAGGAGGAGGCGTACTTGCGGATGAACGTGTTGGCCTCCTCCTGCGTGTTGACAACATCATAGACGATCATGGCGTGCTCTAGGTCTGGCTTGACGTTGTAGATGTTCTTGGTTGCCTCGCGCATCTTCTCGTAGTTGATTTCATAGTAGGCAGTGAAGCGGCAGTGGGTATCGTTCGGCGGGATGTTGTCGTACACGGGGTCGGTGCCCTTGAGTTCTTCGAGGTCTGTTCGTTCCGGGTCGGTATCGATGGGAGTTTCTCCCTTCTGTTCGTGTTTGTCTTTGTTGAACTTGAATAGCCACTCGAGGAACTTGTTAACGACAGCGCGCTCGTTGTCTGACTG
>JAADYC010000580.1:0-16977 GCA_023338135.1 Phytopythium kandeliae | reverse complement strand
GACCAGCATGACGTGCGACAGGCGATTACTCTTTCTCTTTCAATGGACTGCTCCTCCACTGCTGCTTTTGCGTCGCCGCATCAATGTATTTTTGGTAGCGAACGTTTTTCGTTCCTGCCGGATCCGTCGGCGGTTCAGAATGTTGGGACTTCCATTTACAAAATATTGGCTCTCTTGATTTATCACATGCCTGTCTAGCTCCTAGCTCATGTCAAGCTATCCGATGCTTCTGGCTCATGTCTAGCTAGCCGATGTCTTTGACTCATGCGGCGGCGGTGGCGGCAGCAGCAGCTCCTCCCTCGATAATGTCGTGTGGATAGCCCACAAAACAATTCACCGGATGAAATATTTGCCAATGAAACAAGAACAAGCGTGTTTCCACAAATCAAATCATACTTTCATAGTAAAATCAGCCTTATCGACTTGAACAACGAGCGTTTTCTTTTTAGCTGAATATCTCAAGTTGTATGCAAATTGATGCTACTTTCCAACAGGTCATTTCAGATAGAAAGCTGATAGACCTCGTGCCAGAGTGTTGAGGCGCACTGCCAATGCGCACGCTGCGATGGACAGGTGTGTGGCGTTGGGGAGTGCGACTCGACTTGGTGCGTGCCGGCCGCGCGCGCGCACAATGATTGCGCGAGAGCCACGGTACTACCTGGGATGTCGATCGTGATTGGGCGGAGACCACGCGTGCACGGCGGTGATTGAGCGGTTACCATGGCGCGGGATTGACACGTCCGATCACCCTGGCGTCCATACTGGGGGTTTAGGCGTGATGTCACGTTCTATATGATCCATATGCGCAGAGCTAGCGACTCACCAACGTCGATCTTGGATAATCTCACTCAATGCGCTTCGGGATTTGACGGCAACTCATCACAGAGCAACGGGACGGCGCCTTAGTTTTTTTACCGTGTATGCAATAGGTTTATGTTAGGCGTTTTATACCAATTTATGTTTTGCTCATCAAACTTATACTAGATAGTATTTTGAATTTGGTTCAGAATATTCACAAGACCGGTGCACAATGGAGAACGTCGCGCGAAGGTTGCGCGAAGTGGTGACGGCGGTCCAAACACAGACTACATCACGGATCGCTGGAAGACCGGTAGTATATTCGAAAAGTCGTGCTCTTAATTGGATAGACCGGTCGGATGCAATTAGAACGCCGCAATTGTATTGACCGACGACAGGACCGACATTGCTGCTCATCGGACGCCGCCGACCGGCGCGATGAGCTCCTGCGGCCTCGCCAAGCGCCGCGGAGAGACCTAGAGCAGCCTCCAGCGCGCGCCGAGGCACGTGTGCGACAGCCGCACGTCGCTCGCTGGCGCGTCGAGCACCATGAACGGCACCGCCACGTCCGTCGGGTGCTCCCGCAGCCAGCAGGCGACCGGCGCCGCCACGAGGATCTCGCCGCCGGCCGCGTCGTCGCATGCGGCGCGTCAACAAGCGCGTAGGCGTCTGGCGGCTCGCGCGGCCCTCGCGCCAGCAAGCCGCAGAGGCCGAGCGCGTACGGCTGGCTGCAGCCAATGGCGAGCTCGGCCACGAAGAGCGTGGCAATGCCACGGTGGTTCGCGACTGCGGCGCGGCGGATCTTGCGGTGCTCGTCCATGCCCTGCCGCAGCGGCCGCGAGAGCTCGAGCGTGAGCTGGAAGAGACCGAGGAAGAGGCCGAAGAGTGCGGCGTCGTCCATCACGACGGTCAGCGTTGCGAGCGAGCTGTGCTCGTGCCGGAGCAGGCCGAGCGTGTGGATACCGAGCCGGTCGAGCTCGCACCTCGCCGCCACCGACGACGACATGAAGCTCAGCGCCGCGCGCAGGGGCGACCAGAGCATTCCTGACGAGCGAGCGGGCGAGGGCAAGCGGTCCGTGCAGTGACGGCCATGCCTGCGGTGCTCGCACGAAATGGACCGGAGCTTCGGATAGCCCGACGAGGAGCGGCCGCGCATGGACCGAAGGAAGGGCTCTGCATGTGCATGGGATTGACACCAGACCGCCTCGATCGCTCCCTCTCCATCTGCCTCTCCTCTCCTCTCCTCCTCTCCTCTCTGCCTGCCTACTGCTGCTTGGGGTGCTGGCGCATCGAGCCGCGGCCGGGCGAGTCGCTCCCCGCCTCACAGCGTCAGCTCGAGGTACGTGCGGTTGTACGTGTTGATGCCGTCGTCCTCGATCGCCGGGTACGCGGGCGTGAGCGCGTCCTGCGCGTACATGTAGAGCGAGTTGTATATCTTCCAGTAGACCTCGCGCACGCGGCGCGCGGGGTGGAACAGCCCTTGGAGCACGTACTGGAGCACGACGTGCGGGCCGAGCGCCACGCGGCAGCCCTCGACGGCCTCGAACACGGCGTTGATCACGTGCGGCGACGTCTCGAAAATGTTGGGCCACACGTAGTTGAGCAAGTGCACGATCGCGTCCTCGCAGCCGAGCCCAACGACGCCGAGCGCCAGGTGCTTGACGGTCGCGCACGCCGTCTGCCGGTGCACCAGGTCGCGGTCCATGAGCGCGTCTTGCAGCAGCGGCGTGACCGCCATGATGTAGTCCTTCGACATCTCGCCAATGTACTCGAACATGAACGAAAAGGCCTTGAGCACGCCGTTCTGCACGTTCAGCTCCGGCACGCGGTACTCGTTCATGAGCGCGGGCACGACCGTGAAGGGCGAGCACGTCTCCGCGACGATCGCGATCGCGACCGTCGTGCACACGCGGTTCTGGCGCTCCTGCACCTTCAGGTTGTTCAGCAACGTGTGCAGCACGTCCTGCGGACCGATCGCCTTGGCGATGTACCCGAACGTGTTGACGGCCGCGCGGCGGATGCCCTTCTTGTGCGCCTTGAGCATGTCGAGCAGCTCGAAGCAGATGCGCATCCACTCGCGCGCCGACACGAGGTCCGCGCCGCGGTCAGCGATACGGCCGACCAGGTCGATGCAGTTCTCCTGCACCTTCTCGTGGCGGTTCTTGAGAATCGGCGTCAGTCGCGGCAGCAGGTCCTTGATTGGCGGCGTCATTTTGTTCATGCCGATCACGTTCACGATCGCCTTGAGCGCACCGAGGATGCTGCCGAGCACCTCCGGATACTCCTCACCCAGGTACTCGTAGAGCACGACGCCCATGTGACCCATCAGCTGCTCCTGATCGCACGTCTTCATGACGACCGCGATGCGGTTGATGAGGTCGGCGGCTTGCATGCGCACCTTGGCCGGCTTGTTGTTCAGGCGCCACTTGATCGTGCCGCAGATCTGCGGTAGGTAGTTCTTGGCGCGGATGCCCAGCGCATTCACCACGATCCCAAAGCCGTTGAGCATCACCGACGTGTCGTCCGACGTCTGCTCCTGGAACGCGTACAGGATGCCGTCGATCAACTTCTCCTCCAGATCCGGACCGATGTCCGTCGCGCCGAGGTTCGAGATGACTTTCTGGATGGCCTCCATGACCATGCGCCGGTACGGCTCGCTCTCGTCCTTCAGGTCGTCCACGATCCGTGAGATAATCTCGCTCGCGCCAACGTTGTTGGCCAGCTCGACCGTCGTCTCCACAAGCTGTCGGTAGTTGCGGCGGTCCAGCGCCATGCGCCGGACCCAAAAGTGACGGAAGAACTCGGGCAGGATGCTCTCCTTGACGTACGCGGCCTCGACGCCGTCGGTCGACACGCACTGCTTCACGACCTTGAGCACGATCTTCTTCATCTCCTCGTCCGGGGACTGGAACTCGCGAATCAAAATGACCATCACTTCGCGCGTGTAGTAGTTGGCGTAGTGGGCGTCCATCAACGGAATGATGAAGCCGATGGCCTTCAGGAACGCAGCCAGGCCCTTGCCGCGGTGCTTACGGGTTCCCCTCCACAGCGGGCGAAGCACAGAGTCGAACGACTCAATGCCGTACGGGTGCGCCGACTCGGCTAGCGCGGCGAGGGCCAGCGCCGTGATCGTCCGTACCTTCTGCTCGTCCTCGAGTCCGTGCTCGATGATCTCGACCAAGTGCTTGAGGTGCGGGAGCACCGCGCAGCCCATGAGGATCGCAATCTGCTGCACAATCTTGATACCCGTGTGCCGTGCCTGCCACGACTTGCGGGACTGGCACACGGCCTTCAGGAACGGCAGCAGCGCTGGGATGCCCAGCGCGGACGCGACGACCGCGAACGCGCGAGCCGTCGTGTTCCGCACGTACTCGTCGTCAATGTCAATGTCCGGACGCATCGTCGAGATCATGGTCGCGAGACCCGCGGCCTTGGCCAAGTTGGAGATGATCTCGCGGCCTTCCACGCGGGCGTAGTAGTCCTCGTCGATCAAGAGCGGCTCAATCACCACCAGGATCTTGTGCACGTACGGCCGCACGAGGTCGTCCAGCTTGTACAGTACGCGGTCGATGACCTTGACGAGCAAGTGCCGCTCCTGGTCCTCCAGCGTCGGCGACATGAGCAGCGGCAGGATCTGGTTGAACAGCGGACCAGCGCCAAAGTCACGTGCCTTGTCCGTCATCTGTCGGAGCGCCGTCTTGCGCTGCGGCGGCGACCCGTTCTTGATCTTCAGTAGCAGCCGCATGATCTTGCGCTCCTTCGCGGTCTCGGGGTCCAGTCCCTCCTCGTCGACTTCGTCCATCAGCTTGCCAAAGTACTGGTAGTCCTCCGGCTTGATGAACGGCATTGAGCCATCGCCCGACGGCGTTGCCGCCGGGACGCCGTAGTCCTCACGCGCAGGCGTCGCCTGCATGGAAAACCCCGGCGTCTGGGCCATCGGCGTCGGCGTGGCGAGTAGCTTGCGCGATGGGGTCCGAATCGGCACATACGACGCCGGCGGGTCCAAGATCTTGTAGCCTGTCGCAGGGAACAACGCATCGAGTTCCTCGTCCGACAGCGGGCGGTTGCGGTCTTCAATCTCGCGCTCCCACCGCATGCGCTGCGCCAGCTCTGGCGTCAACGCCCCGCTCATGATCCCGGCAGCGATGGACCCGCCCGGCGTCATCTGCACCGACTTGCGCGGCGTCATGGCGTCGCCGCCGGAGACTGGCGTTTCGTCCCATCGCGAGCGCTTGGCTCCTGGCGCAGGGGTGGCAGCGCCGCCCAGCGCCGCCGGAGTGGCGTCCCACTTGGACGCGCCGCTCACAGGGGTCTCGTCCCACCGGTTCTTCCTGCGAGAGCCACCAACCGGGGTGGCCGCGCCGGCAGACGACGACACGGGCGTCGCGTCCCACCGCGAAGACGTGCGCGTGGGCGTCGCGGCGACGGACGCCGTAGTCTTGGCGCTCGACCGCTCGCTCTCCGTGTCCCACTCGGACTCGCCGTCTGTCTTCTCGCCACCCGAGTTACTCGCCGCGCCAGGGTCGTCCCAGCGCATGCGCTTGCGCTTGCGCTTGGGCGTCGCGTCGGCTGCCGGCTCCTTCGGCGCCTCGCCCTGCTGCGCCTTGAGCTTCTGCTGCTCAGCCTCCTCCTCGCGCTTCTGCTGGATCTTGCGGATCACCTCCGCGCGCTCCGCGTCCAGCTGCTGCGTCTGCATGATCTCCTTGTACGAGCGCTGCGGCGTCTGCCCGGCGAACGCGTCACCGCGCTCCGGCGACAGCATGCGATCGAACCGGCGCTTGCGGTAGTCGTTGTCGCGGTCCGCGATACGCGTGTTGACCAGTCCCGACCCGTTGGCCTCGCGCGCCGCCGCGAACGGGTCGTGTGACTCGTCGATCAGCCCGTCGCTCGCCGCGTCCGCCGCCTTGGGCCGCGCGCGGCGCAGCGCCGCCAGCTCCTGCTCCTCGTCGTGGCGGTTGCTCGCGTCCTCCTCGTCCTCCTCGCCACCGATCGTCGTGCTGTAGCCTGCGAACCGGTCGCCGCCGCCGTACAGGTCCTCGTCGAACCCGCCGCGCGCGCCGAGACCCACGCGGAGCTTGCCATCCTCCTCCGCCATTTCTCCTCCTGTTACCGTCCTCGTCGCGAGCGCGGCCGTCGGCGGTTCGGGACGATCTACTGCCTCTCTCTCTCTCTCGTTCTCTCTCTTCTCTTCTCTTCTCTTCTCCTGCTCGGCTCTCGCTCCCTCCTGCAGCCCTGCGCGAGCGCCAGGATCCGCCCGCTGGTCCTTGCCCTTGCTGCTGCTTGCGGGTTCACGCGTCGCTCGCCGTCGAGTGCTTCTGGGCGGCGCCTCTCGCGCGAGGTTTTTCAGATGGAGCGAGGTTTTATTCGAGGATGAACGAAATAGCTATACGGCCAGCTGAGAAAGGCTCTCGTCGCGAAGCAGCAGCGGCAGTGGAAATGGACGCGAGACAAGCACTTGGCAGTCCGCGGGACCAAGGGATCGCGTCGCCGTCGACCGCACAGGAGCGCGAGCTCGTCGAGAAGGTGGCGTGTGAGTCGCCGTGACGCGCGAGGAGCTTGCGCAGCGCGCAGCGCGCAGCGCGGCATCGCGGCAGCACGACAGCAGTCGCTTGGCGCGTCGAGTGCGCCGACCGTCTTGACGAACGATTCCAAGGTCAGCGCGCTGTTCGCGACCGTGACCATCAACATGTATGCGGGCGAGCGCTACAACCCACAACGGATCCTCTGGCTGCGCGCGCAAACACGCCGGATCTCGTCTCGCCCTTGCGCCTGAAGGCAGGCTCCGTCTCCGCCTGCGCGCAGCGGGTCAAGCGCGACTGCAGTGGCTGTCGGGACATCCTCGACGACGCCGACCTCGAAATCGACGCCCACGCGCCATCGCCTGGCGGCCAGCGACACCCGCCTCCGCGTCGAGCTGCAGGCAGGCTGGGCTTGTGCGTTGACAACTGTGGGCCTCCCGCGTCGTCGACGAGCGCTTGCCTGCGCGGCCGCTGCTTCGCTTGCTCCCCGCTTCCCATAGACACGCCAGCCAGATGGGCTCTGCTTTGCAAGCCTCCTACCGTGACCGTTCCGGTATTCGCTTGACTCTGGGGATGGATGATCTCTCTGTCTGCATATCTACTGCACCCTCGAATCGAGGGCATAGTACTTGGTTCCTGACCTCCTATATGGTATACACATAGGCAATGCGATGCTTCCAGGCGATGCAAAAAGGAGGGTTGTCGGCAGCAGAAACTTCAAGGTCTGCTTGTCGTCTCTCAGCGTTTTCCGCCAATCCGCGCGCCTCTCAGCGACCTTCGCGCGCTTTCCATTCGCTAAAACGTTCCCATAAACTCGAGGATTGGCCGAAATTGCCTGCGAGAGATCCAGCGATGGCAGCAAGGGACCGCTCACACTCGAGAATTCCACGAGCTAGAGACAAGCAGCAGCGGGAGCGGTTGACCCAGAGAGTCGCGGCGGTGGGAGCCACCCAGAATGGCGGGCTCGGTGCGCGAGAACGCCCCGGCGCTGGAGGCGGCGGCAGGAGCCTCACTATCGCTTGAGGCGGCGGAGGCGAGCGGCGGCGGCGCGCAGACTCCCAACAGCGGCGACACGCGCAAGAGCTACCGTATTTTGGGCACGCACGCGCGCGAAACGGCGCGGTTCCACGGCGAGAGCGAGAGTGAGAGCGAGAGCGAGAGCGAGAGCGAGCTAGAGGGCGACCCGATGGCGTGGGCGGACCTGGAGGCGTTCGGCGGCGGCCGCAAGACGCTGGCGAAGAAGAAACCGCTGCAGAAACTGTCGCGCGACGACGTGCGGCAGCAATTGGCGGAGATGGAGGAGCTCGACCGGAGAGCGGCAGAAGGCGACAAGCGCCGCGGCGTCCAGGACACGATCGCGTGGCTCAAGCGCCAGAACGAGAGCGCCTCGACGTGCAACGGGAGCCAGCGGACGAAGCGTTCGTCGTCGTTTGTGCGGTCCGTGCTAGGACTCTTCTCGCGCAGCCAGGCGACCGACGGCGGCGACAAGCAGCCGGACGAAGACACACCCGAGGGGATGGAGAGCAAGCCGCGCTTGCATGCGCCGTGGGGCCAGGAGGAGCTCGCCGTGGACTGGACGGAGCTGGGCTTCTGTCTCCTGAACCAGCCCATCTACGAGGACATGAACCGCGTGCGCGCGTTCGTGGCCAAGGACGAGCTCATGAGCGTGTCACCCCAGGGACTGGCGGCGCTCGGCAAGTGGCTGCAGCTCTTTGACCAGCACGTCCGACACGTCAGCGGACTGAAGGAGTACCTGCTGGAAGAGCGCACGCTGATCGCGGGCGTCGGGTACAAGGTGACGACGCTGTATGACGCGTTCGACGAGGCGCTCGCGGCCGCGCTGGCCAAGATCGACGACGATCGGCGGGACTTTGGTGACTCGATCATGACGGCGTTCGCGGAGCTCGAGACGATCCTGAAGGACGAGGTGATTGCCGTCAAGGACGTCATTTCGCAGACGCTGACGGAGCCCAAGGAGTACGCGGCCATCTCGGTGCTCTTCAGCGACATGACCGGCGACGATGCGCAGTCCGGAGTGATCGTCGCCAAGCTGCTCGGGTGGATGAAGACGCACATGAAGGAGCAGGATGTGCGCAGCTTCCTCGCGTTGTTCCACGCCGACGTGCGCGACCGCCTCGCCGGCGAGTGGATGCGCCAGTACGCGAGCTTCCTGCACCTGCTGGACGAGTTCTCGGTCAACTACGAGACGTCGCTCACGTTCTTCACATGAGTGCGCGGCGCGCTCCACCTCGGTAGTCTCTTGGCGCCCGGCGCCGCCCTCATCTATTGGAAATCGCATGTATCGAACGGACTGCCGGCCGCGACGCAGCCTCGCGCGCCGGACGAGCTCTCCAGCAGCCTCGCGGACGCCGCGGCGTGTCCGGAGCTGCTCGCTTCTTGGCAAGTGGTCGGCTCCAAACGCACCGACACACTCGCTCCCAACGTTGTGGCGTGATGCATGGTTTGGTGAGCTCGAAGTGAGCAACCGACGTGTAATGGAGCTCAAATATGGCAACGTCGATGCCACGACGGGAGTTTGGGCGATGGAATGGCCGACAGAACGCCTCATGTCGTGCAGGTGCAGTCGAGGCGAGGCGACGGCGCATTCGAACGCTAGTCGCTGCCGCCCTTGGCCTCTGGCGGATGTGGACAGCGGACCGCGCATCAACGATCGGCCATGGACTCGCACCAGCTCCCGGCTCCCAGCTCCCAGCTCCCAGCTCCCAGCTCCATGCGTCGACTCGAGGCGATCCAATTGAGCCCCATGGATCGGTTGGTCGACGACCTCCGTACTGATAAATACAACGCTGAACGCCTCAAGAGCTCGTGTATCTGCGCGCTTGCGGATGCGATCGCGGCGCCAGCCTTACGCCAGCACTTGCGAGAAGCGGTGCGCGTCGCCTCGGTGCTTGTGCTTGCGTTTGGCGTAGCACGCGCCGCACAGGTCGTAGTCGAAGCAGTCTCTGCATGCGCACGAACATCAGTCAGCCTCCTCCTCTCTCCTCTCCCCTACTCTTCTCTCCTTGATGCACGGCGGCAGCGAGCCGATACGTACAGACACCGAAAGTGCTCGACCTGGTCCCCATCGACGATGACGGCGCACCGGTTGCTACGCAGCGACGCCGTACACACGCACACATACACGCACATACACACGCGCGTCATCAGCAGACCCGCCAGTGCCGTTGCAACGCAGACACGCGAGCGCCGCGCGACGCACCAGACGACCCGCTCGGGCTCGCTCTCGCTCTCGCGCTCGCGTTCGGAGTTCTCGTGCTCGGCCGCGACGGCTAGCTGCTTGTCGCAGTGGCACTCGCCGAAGCAGAACACCTTCTTGCGCCGCTGGCGACCCTCGTGCGAGATGATGCGCGGCGTCGCCTCCGCCTCCCCCTTCTTCTTCGTCTTCCTGTTCGCCGCCTTCTTCCGTCCCGCCTTCTTCTTCTTCTTCTTCTCACCCTCCTCCTCCTCTTCCTCTTCCTTCTCCACCTCACGATGGCTCTCGCTGCCTGGCCCAGACCTCACGTTGACGACCGCGACGTCCTCGCCACTCCCGCACACGGCCGCGTCCAGGTCCCACCGCGCTAGCTTGCAAATATATCGCACGATCTCGTCGCAGTCGCCCAGGAGCGACAGATCAAACTCCTCGTCGTCCCGCCCGTCCTGGCGGTCGCCGCTGCTCCGTGACAGCGTCGTCGCCACGCCCGCGGACTTTTTCCTCAGCTTCTTCTTCTTGAGCGCCGTCATGTTGATCACGACCTGCGGGATGTGCGCCGGCAGGTACCCTGGGATCTCCATCACGGGCGCCACCTTGAGCGACGTGCCCATGACGAGCAGTAGGTCGGCCTGCAGCCGGTCGCGCGTGATGCTCGTGCTCACGCGATCGTCCAGGACCTCGCCGAAAAAGGTGATGTCGGGCTTGAGCACGCCGCGGCAGTCGTCGAGCGAGCACGTGGGGATGACGCCCGCCTGGATGACGCCCATGAGCTCCCTCGTGGACACGCGGCGGCGGCAGCGCATGCACGTGGACCAGGCGAAGCTGCCGTGGCACGGGATGGCCCTCGTCACGCCCGCCGCCTCCTCGAGCCCGTCGATGTTCTGCGTGTACACGCGCAGCAGCTTCTTCTTGTCCTGCAGCAGCTTGAGGAAGCGGTGCGTGGCCGACGGCACGGGCGAGTTGGCGAACGCGCGGCGCACGATCTGGAAGAACGGCGCCGGGTCCTGCCGGAAGTACTCGATCTGGAACAGGCACTCGGGCTCGGGCAGCGTCGCGTCCATCTGCCGAGCCATGGCGTAGATGCCGTCCTTGGAGCGGAAGTCCGGGATGCCGCACGACACGCTGATGCCCGCGCCGGCCACGACCACGACCTTCTTGGCGCGCTTTAGCAGCTTGACGAACGCCTCGACCGAGTCGATCGCCGGCCGCGGCAGCGCGCTCAGCGACGACACGCGCGCCTCCTGCAGACACTGCGGACGCCGTCAGACCGGTCGAGGACAAGCTCAAGGTCAAGACCACGCCGCGTCCGCCCGCCTACCTCGTGGCAGCTCGTGTTGCCCAGGATCGACGCCGACTCGAACGGCCGCCCGCAGCGCGCGTGGAATCTGTCGGCGCATCGCACCGCACCGCATCGCATCGCCATGAGCCATCCATCCACACGTCCCAACGCGAGCCGCGAGGCCCATGGGACCAGGGGCGCCGACCGGCGCGCGGCCAACGGGGGAGCTTACAAGCGGGAGCAGTTGTCGCACTGCACGAACGGGCTCTTGGACGCCTTGCGGCAGATGAAGCACTGCTCGCGCGCGCCGCCGGCCCGGCGCTTGCGCTTGCGCGCGCGGCCGAAGGGCTCGTCCTCGTCCGACTCGTCCTCCTCGCTCGAGTACTCGGGGATCTGCTGCCCGGACGACAGCACCGCGTAGTCCACGTCCGTGCGCTTGGCCTTGCGCTGCGGCCGCGCGCGCACCGCGAGCTCCGCCATGCGAGAGGCCGAGCGTGCACCGAGCTGGACCGTCGAGCGGTTGCGACGATGGGTGACCGTCGCTGGCGCTGGCGCTGGCGCTGGCGCCAAGAAGCGCACTTAGGAATGGTTGCACTTTACGGTTTATAGGTACTTCAGGAAATGAT
Organism: Phytopythium kandeliae; assembly: GCA_023338135.1. Lineage (NCBI taxonomy): Eukaryota > Oomycota > Peronosporomycetes > Pythiales > Pythiaceae > Phytopythium > Phytopythium kandeliae. The sequence goes on along the minus strand of JAADYC010000580.1, from coordinate 5,541 downwards.
GCGAACTTAACAAACCAAACTACTCGTGGGAATGGGGTTGTGCCACAGCGCGCCGCTCGTCGTCGCCGCCTGCGACCACAACACGTCCCCAAGTCAAAGCCCATGGACCCGTATCGCCCGCGAATGGCCGCAGCACGACTTGCAGGATATTCAATCACGCATTCTTGTCTCGGTCCACGGAGCTGCCACATCCGTCGTGTTTGCGAAGACAGTGCTGCACCTTGTGCAGTTTACACCGTCGCTTCTTGCCACCTGAGCACGTTCTAGGCGCACACTGGGTCGATATTTTGCTGCGGCAGTCGCACTCGTGGTGCATCTGCCTCGTAAGGAACTCGTCGACAGCGACGATCTCGCGCTGTGTCAACAGCTTCTAGCACAACGCCTGGACTGAACTGGGGGAAGATCGACGAATCGCATACTGCCCGACGACGCTACACTCCCCAGAACCGATGAGACTCGGCTTCTCGCCATCGCCAACCGCGAGTTCATGGCAGGCACGATCGAGCTGTCTGTTGTGCAGACACAGCGCACGGAACAGCCGTTATCTGAACTCCGATCACACGAAGAACGAAAGGAGCGATCGTAGGTGCCTGAACAGGAACTCGATATGGGTCAAGAGTGTCATTGAGCTTGTGGTCTTCTTGGTTCGTGTGCTTTACAGCAGCAGCAACATCCTTGTTCGCGGTCGATCTCTCGGCTCAGCTGTGCCTTGTCTTTCTCCTGGTCGCTAGCGCTGCGGTGGACAGACAACTGGAAGCGCGCCTTAGAGCCCTCGCTGCTGGCTGCAGTGGCAAAATCAGTGCGGCTGGAATCGATCCTCCATACCGCGCCGTAGTGCTCGCGGGATAGCACGCGCGGCTCTTGCTGCAGCTTCGACCCCAGTACAAATGTCGAGCCAGAACCGTCATCGTTGGTCTGCTTGCGTTCGGTGGCGGGTCGCCCGATGCATCAAGATGTTCGTTCCATATCCATCGGTCAACATCTCGCGGCGGAAGCATCGGTCGTTGATCTCAACGCAGTCCACACAGAAGAAGTGCCGCCACCACAGGTGCGAGGCCATCACGAACGTGTGAGAGGCTTCGTCCTTCTTTTCTTGCGGAGGCACTCGTCTAGCATTCAAATCCTACTGTCGGACTCCACTATCTGGCTGTGGTCGACCTTATCCGAGTTGCGTTTGGTCATGGTCCGTAGCGCGAGTGAGTCGAGCTTCACGAAGCTGGTCACGAGCCCTTGGTTTGTCGGCAGCAGCGTGAAACTGTGCAGGATTCGGTGCTTCGACTTCTTGCTCGTATTCTTCCCCTCCTTCTCATTCCCGGCGTTCATGGCCTCCCGACGTTCGTTCTCTCCCTCCCTCTCTCTGCACACACACTTCAGGAACTAGTAGAGTAGCGGCAATAAGTCATGGACACCCCAGCAAATGCCATCCTTAGGTGAGCGAGGGGACTCATTGTGCCATTCCTTCACAATCACATCGTCACCAGAGTAGCGCTTCGCGTGGACGCCATCCACGATCGCCTTGTTGCGCTTCTTCATTTCAGCACACACTCTGCCCTCGATGATCTATTGTCTTAGCTTGGACTTCAATGGTCACCGGCGCTTCTTCGCGGTCGCGTTCGCGACGCGTTGCTTGACCTCGTTGCTGATGGCGTCCTGGTTCAGATCATCTCGAATCTTTTGATCCATGGGCTCGACCTGGACGGCGAGAATGTAGTCGAAGAACCACTTCATGAAGTTCTTGACGATTGCCTCCTTCAAGCTGCCGTAGTATGTAGAAGTTGGCAAGCGCATACACTTCTGCGGCCGCTTGGTTTATCGTCAGGGTGGCGCCGTCCCAGTCGGATTCCCTCGTTCGATTTACGCCTCGACGATTCATTCCCCTTGTCAGCGACCTCGCGGCAGTCGGATGACGCGGCATTCGCTGCAGTGCTCTTCATCTTTTTCTTCGCGGTGCTGCTGGCCATGACAATGCCGCCGTTGACGCGCTTGTGCTTGTGCTTGCTTGTACTCGAAAGAGTAGGAATTGCGTCGCGCGGGAAATCCCAACTGGAGGTCCTCGTGGGCTGTGTCCTCGCTGATTTCACTCGGTCAAAAGACGCAACGGGCGGAGTTCCCTTGTCGTGATTGGGGCTCCTGGTACTCCGTGCGCCGACGGGATCGAGGGTGAGTTCGACGTCGGCGAGTGTTGTTGCACTGAGTTTGCGATTTATGATTGGACAGAATTCGAACAATATTTCGTTTTAATTGGCCAATAACAGCTCGTTGCTGATTGGCGCATATCCATCAATCGTCCATGGGCGATCCGGCGAGGCTACATGCGCTGAGCTCGCATGTCCTCCAGCTCGTCAATCCGCTGAAGGAACGATTGTGATCGCACTGACAACCACGCCAACTAGTTGCTGCGTTGAGGTGGCAGGTGTGGCGACTTGCGCCTTTTAAAGTTACTTGTGCTCGATGCTACGCGTGATGACTATTGGAAACTAACTCGCGGCCGCACAGCGGACTCACAGCGCGAACTCACGGTGGTCGCTCTTCTGCCCCGGCGGAAGGTAATCCACATCCGAGTCGCGCTTGAATGGCACGGCCGTTGCCAGCGGCTCGTGCTTGTACTCGCGACTTGGCGTCACCTGCAGCGTCTCGACGCCGTCCTTCTGAAGCATCGCCGGCGTGTCGGCGCTGTCGCGTCCGTCGTCAAGCTTCTTCTTCTCGCGGCTCTTGATGAATGCCCGCACAGACAGAAGGATGGAGAGCTGCGGAACACCGCGGAGAAAGTGAGTAGGTGTGGACGACCCTTGTGCTGCCGATGAAGCGTATCCAACGTACGAAAGCAGCGACGCCGCCGCCGATCGTGACAACCCATTTCCACACAGGCCACTGGTCGCACTCGGGCGGATTGGTCCAGTCCGAGACACAGACGCATGTCTTGACGCCTGTTGAAACGAAATGCGTGCCATGCGGTTGTTGGCAGTTGTTCCAGGAAGCCAGGGCGGGTCTGTTATCGCGGAGAACGTACCATCGACGAGCTGAACGCTGCCTCGGTTCGCGTTGCAGCTCTCCAAGCTCGCGTCGACGCTGGACGAGGACGAGGAGGCAGAGCTCTCAGTGTCGTCCGTCGTGGTCTTGGAGCTCGCGTCGCACGTCGTCTTGTCGCCTTGCTCGATCTGCCGTCGTAAGGAGTCCGCCGTTAGTCGTGCGCGCGATGGGCGAGCACAGTCAGCACCCGCCGTTCCAACGCACCGTGATAGACTTTTCAGGCGATGCCTCGCGGCACGTGTCTTCTCCCCAGCCGCGGAAGTAGATGACGCCGGCGCTCGTGGGGCAGATGGAGAATGTACCGTCGTCTTTGGACGCGGCCGTGTCCGAAACGGTGGGCGTCACCGTCTTCTTTTGTCCCGACTTGAGCGCGACGTACGTCACGTTGACAATGTCCGACCACGTGAATGTGATGAACTTGCCCGTCTTGGCGACCGCAGTTGTGCCGTCCGACGCGTACGAGACCGCGTCGCCGTACACGGGCTCGCCCAGGCTCCCGCAATCGAAGCAGCAGATGCCGTCCGTGACGTTCGTGCACTGCGCGTAGATGACCGGGTCGTACGTGTACGCCGTGGACGACGTCTTGCCGATGCACGTGCTGCAGCACTCCGACTCGGCCCACACGCCAGTTGTCGTCGTCACTGCCGCCACTGCCGCGAGCGCGAGCAGCGTCCGCCACGTCCGCACCGCCTCCATGTTGATCGCGCCTGCCGGAGGAAGCGAATGTGCTTTTACCGCGGCCGATCCGGAAGTGCTTCGAGCCGCGCCGCGCCAAATGCGCTCGAGCAATCAGGTGCAACTGGCGGCTTGCCCTGTCCTGTCCTGCCCTGCGCAAATAAGAAAATGGGGGCGACAGGGTGTGAAGCGCGAGTGCGCACACGGCAGGCCGGGGAAAGCCGCCGCCGTTCCATTCGACTGCCGTCTCTGGCTTCTCTCGAGCCTCGGCCTGCATTCCGTCCTGTCTGTGCACGTGTCGCTTTCCGTTCGTCGTCGAATAAGGTATACTGAGAACAAGTGAAACAGCCGTTGTTACATTGTAGCGCAGTGCCTGTTGAGTGGTGCATAGACGGAGCAGTCGGTTGTTTGTGGCTGCGCCAGCTGGCGCTGCGCGGTCGAAAAATGCCGTTGATCGATCCAAAGCGAAATTTAGCCGCAAACTCGTTGCGTCAGCAGGGAGAAGACCACGGAGAGCTTCCGCCGCGATGGCGCGAGTATCCAACACGGGACGTCAACGCCTCAGTTCCTCTGCATCGCCAGCGCCAGCGGTAACAGCGGTGCCGACGGTATCGGAGGAGAGAGAGAGAGAGAGAGCCCTCGCCGTCTCTGAGTGCGGACGAGAGGCGCGACGATTGGGCAGACGCTAAGCGACAGAAACGAGACAGGCAAAGCACGAAGCGGCGGAGCGGGGCGGAAGGGTCCGATAGGAGCGTTGGGGTCGTGCGCGGAATCAACGGCCGCAAGCGACAAGCCAAAGCTCACTCGGGTCCATGGATCGAGTGCGGGACGGATCGGCGGTAGCTGTATATGCAGAAGCGAGAGCGATCGCTGGGCGAGCCGTGGTTCCGTGGAAAAAGCGAGTCGCATTGATACTGTTGATATGCAGCCGGCGTCGTCTACAGCACGTTCACGGCAAGCAGAGCCGCGAAGAGCGCAGTCGCGCTGAGTCCAAGCGTCGCTTGTGGAAGATTCGCGCTTGAGTCAGTCGACGAAGACGCTGACGCGCTCGATCCTGTGTCCATCGATGCTCCGCCCACATCGCTGGCGGCACTGGACTCGACAACGTCGGCATTGTTTGAGCCTGCGTCCGACGGCATCGCCGCACTATCGACCTCGCTGCTGGTCGAGCTGGAGGGCGGCTCGGTCGTCACGAGGTCGTCGACGTCGGATGATGCAGAGGCGATTCCAGCCGTCGTTGAGACCGAGTCTGATGTATCACCAGCGCTAGAAGTAACACCCGCCGAGCTCGCAGTGTCCTCCCCTGTCGCTGACGACGAGATGGATGTCGTGGATGATGGCACGGTTGTAGGAGGGGCTGTGGTCGCCGGAATGGAGGTCGTGCTGCTTGGATTCGCAGTCGTCGTCGATGGAGCAGTCGAAGTCGCCGGAGTGGTCGTAGCAGGAACGGACGTCGTGGGAGTTGGTGTCGACGAGGACGTCGGACAGACCAACGCCTGGCTATTGCAGGTCTGCTCGCCCGCAGCGCACGAGTCCAGCGTCGCCACGCACAACATCCAGCAAATCTCGCCAGCGCCGCCATCCGTGCACGTACACTTGGCAGAGCACTCGGTCGCATCCGAGGCGCCGTGGCCCTCGCGGTTGCAAACCGTTGCACAGCCGTCGGACGGAGCAGTCGCGCCGGCTTTGGTCGAACACGACTTGAATGTGCAGCTCCCCTCCGATGCAGTGAGCATGCGGCCCGTGGCGCAGCCAATGGTCTTGAGATCGTCGTTCCTGTGCTCAAGCAGGAAGCGCGTCGTCATGTTCACGTGCTGATCGAACGTGACATCCTTG